>CP139503.1:250229684-250294888 GCA_021014915.2 Artemisia tridentata subsp. tridentata
CCAAGCCCGCTTGTGGGTTACGTCATTAGGGTTTGTAATCTATAAATATCGATCAATAATAAAGTTACACCTACGGGGTTTAGAATCTTCTAACACCACGTTCATCATGGATTTACCCGAGGTACTTTTATAAGGATGGTTTTTTCTTGTTACTTTTCATGTATTACTTTATGGCTGGATTGCAAGTATCCTCATGGCGGAGTTGCAGAATTGACACTTGTTTGGATTGCAAGTATTGCAAGAAGAATTGACACTTACGAACCTTATGGCAGAATTGCAAGTATCCAAAAAACCAAAGGCTGGATTGATAGCTCAGATTGACAATTGTTTGGAAGATATGCAAAATGCGGTTACACAAAGTCATGAAGATGCAGAAGCCCTACTTTCAAAGATGGTCTTGATCACGTCGTTGTTGGAAATGTTGCCTACAGAGATGCAGGCAAGATACTCTCGCCAATTTGATCGAGAAGAAGTTTGGTGCTTTTTTATAGTCTACGGCCGAACATACATCTATTCAATTCATCGAGGGGCCCAGCGTTATTAAACTCTAACTCTTTAGAGGAACAAATCCCGTATTAACTCTTTAGGAGGCCAGAGGAACAAAAGTTTCTTTATTTTTGAGTTCTTTTAAGAATACTTCCCTGGTAAGTTTCTTTATTTTAGTGGTCTGTTTAAGAACACTTTAGTGATAAATTTCCATAGCTTTCTTCATTTCCAGGCCTAGTTCAAGAACAAGTTATGGTTGAACTTCATACTTTTCTTTATTTCCGGGCTGGTTTGGGAACGCTTTGTGGATGCACTCAAAAGAACTGAACCCATGAAGATAGCTTTAAAAATGAATATACCTGCAACAATTAAATAGAAGTAGCAAACATGTGCAAAGTTGATTGTTGTACTAATTTCTTTGATCATTTATTAGTTTATAAATGATCAGCATGTTATCTGTTAAGTATAAATAATTAGTGGACACTCACAAGAAAATTCTCTGATATTCTCTGATATTTTACAAAAGAACTTGATCAAACATCATTTTAGTCTCTGACCAAGTTTGCGACATCTCGTGGCTAAGGAAATCGTTTTAAGCCAAATGCTGAAATGAAGGCCAGATGTTGAAATGATCAACTTCAGAATAATCTTCGAATCTCAATAAAAAATTAACATACTCTAAACCTTTTAAGAACAAAGGGGTAAACACACGCGTGGTCTTTAATATTCTTGCACACTTCATGCGTAGCCCATTGTGACACCACCTTCATCTCCACGCGCGGAAAAGAACAGAGGAACTGTGACGGCAACCACCGATTACATAAAGTATTGCGTAACCAAAGAATAGATACTGTATACTGTATTTTATTACCATAATATCATGGTCTATGGTTGAATAAAAACACCAGCTGATTAAGAATTTCCTATAGCCTGTTGGAATATGTGAATCATACAAGTCTATAAACACATAAACATCATAAGTATACGCAGCGGAAAGATCTACAATTAACATGTAAATTAATTAACATAAAACTAAATAGAGAGCGTACCTTATTTGATTCCTAGCAAGAACAAGGAATCGTGTGATCACCAAGAACAATATAAACCCTAATAGGGTTTATGTATATGGATCGACTTTATTAAGGTCGAATAGGGCAAGTCACAACAAGCTAAAGTAAGCTTGTACTCCGTTCTTGTACACACGTATTACTAGCGTCTCAATGTGAAAAGCTAGGTTCATGTATCACAAATAAAACATCACAACAACTAGGTTTTGATGTTCTAGATAATACATGATCGAATCCCACCGGGACACATCACAGTTCGTCTGATCAAGAATATAAAGAATGATCTTATATTCATTCATATACATATGCGTGCACTGTACACGAATTAATAAATCATGCACATGCATAGTATATTTTACCTTTTACTGTTTGTGATTTGTATGTCAGTGGGGTACTAGGGTGGTTGAATAGAACCGATTGATTAATATCAGTTAGGGATATATTTTGTGTGTATCGATCATATGAAGCTTTGAGGGGTTTATATACACTCTAAACTTGCTCTCCAAGTTTGAGTCAAACACCTCCTCAAGTTCTAAAAATCAACACTCAACCCCCTCCACTTTCCTTGTTCGATCATATAAATATTTGTGATTTAATAATTAATCATAAATCATTATATTAATTATTAATACATTGAGACTCATACGTAATGTGTGCAATCCCGAAGTCTCGGGTTCGAAACCGGACATACACATATTAATAAATATACACAAACTCTAACAGCTCCCACTTGGATATTCATTAATATCGTAATGACATGGGCTAGTCTAGCTTAACAGATCCCAATGCCCCCAGATCGAATCGAGTATGGTTTTCCTGGAAAAACCACGTGATGAATTTAATCATCATACTTATCCTTTTGTTACTAATACCGCGTTAATATGGATATGGATCTCAATCATTCAATAATTAACAATAGTTCCTCGTTTATACTTAATTGAACAAGATTACCAAAACATCTGAACGTCTTCCAGATAGACTTTGGGCGTGGCCACGCAAACATCTTGTCAATCCTACGAGTGGCCGAGCAGTATTATACTTCAAAACAAATTTGAAGGAACAAATCCTTTATTGACTACGAGCGTGACCCTCGAACTTTGCATCACCTCCGAAAATAGCCCTTATAACTACCTGTTACGGATAGCGTTAGACTATCTTACAGAAAATGAGCTACATCCTTGGCAGTCACCTGGTATCTCAAGTCTGAGGATAAATATTCATGATATACTTAATGACTATGATCCATAAAGTATAATCATGCGGTTGGGATAAGTCCTATATTCAATTTATCTAATATTGAATATCATGTGACATTGGTGTCTCAACCTTACAGTACATTCTACCAATCCTCACATTTGTCTTAATTCAATAATACTCCCATATTATTGATCGACAACGGACTATTTAGAATAACATAAGTTATTCACGGATTTAAACATGCAAATATAGGATACAATATTATAAATGATAATAAACGTTATCCACACTTTATTTCATTAAAATAATATTGCTTTAATATCCCTTATCCAAATACTAACTAGATCAATGCATGATAATTCTCATTAATGAATTATGCCACAAGTCATGTTCCACATACTTGTTGACAAGGCATAAATCAACTAATGTTGATCTATCGGAATTTTGAGAATACTTATTTCAATAATGAAATACTTGTATGTGTGCATTCATCTATCTAGATATTGCCACATACTTCATAAAATGCGTGACATCCTCATGCACGAATTTATGACAATTAAACTACCAAACCTTTGTAGTTAAAGTATTCTAATTCTTTATGTATAATGCAACTATGCTCATATTGAGCACAACTAGTATACATGGTCTCCTAATAAGGATGAGCTCCCACCATGACTAGTATTGAGTGTCATCTCAATCTTACTAGCATCATTGTATCAAACAACAATATGCTCTTTTAAAGTTCCGTAAACTTTTAACATTCATCGTGTAATGTTTGATATCTTCAAATCCTTCAAGATTTGACCACTATATCAATTAAGCAATAACTTGCCATATGGTTCATATTTAGAATTTTGGAGCAAATCCAGGCTGAGGATGTAAATTCTAAACCATATCCATTACACTTAAGTATCTAATAATTTATAATTAGATATTAATGTTGTCAATCATCTTGCATTCAAGCATGATACAACAAATAACATGATTTACATGAATAATCCTTTCGTCAACCTTAGATTTATTCATGTCATATCTTTTCAAAGATATGTTTCTATCTAGATCTTCTAATAGAATATCATGTTCTTTTAGAATCAGTTATTTTTACCGCCTATGTTTATGATAATAAACATATATTCCAAGGTTTTATTTTCTAAATTTTCATGTGAAGTTTCATTCCACACTAAGACTTAACATTTAATATTAACGTCAATGGAATGTTACTTCCCATATGAAATAAGAAAATAAATATATCACTCCCACTAGCTTTCAGGAATATTAAGAAATATCTTAATTTTAATTATAAATCAAAACTAGATTTAATAGCTAAAAATAAGTATATCTTTTAGATGCATGCATTAATCCATTTACAAATGATTTGCACTTTTGTATACTACTAAAGATTATTCGAATTCAAACACTCATTTCAATTACTTTTCGTCCTCGCTCAAGTAATTATTAAAGAAAGAGTTTTGATATTCCATTATTAATTTCATATAAATGAAACTAATAATGACAGTCATAATCTTTATATATTTAATGTGCTTAGAAAGAATTTCAATCACATTTAATTGCTTAATTGTGATTGATAATCTTTCCACATATTAAATATGTATACAAATTTGTCCATTATGATTTCTACACAAGAATTTTAAATCTCTAGGATTTTCATTTCCATTGTAGAAATTCATTTCCATTCTATAGTGTTATTATAGAGTCTAAGATTAACTACTCTTCCAAACTAGTTATCTTATTGGACTGCATCTAATTTTTCATAGTATGAGTAATTTGCCAAATAACATTTGCAATTTATTAACAGGCATATCACGATCCTGTAACTCATAACCCTCAACATATTCTACAAATATTTGAGATATCCTTGCGGATCTATGAATAAGAATTCCATCATCTTTGAGATTTAATACTAACATGTTAAATCCTCATTACGATTTTTGCTAGCGTATTTAGAAGATTATGTATCTTGTAATTTTTTATCTTTTGAAGATAAAACTCCCACTCGCCTTTTGCAATTTAAAGATTACCTATAAATGCTTAGCAAATAGAGCAACACAAAACTTGTTCTCTTTTGGGACTTTGCAGATACAAATTGACAGTTCCTAACCTTAATTTGTTAATAACCTACTCAACAAGTAGTTTAACAAATTCTGAACTTCAATTTTTAAGACTTAATGTGATTCAACACATTCCATATTCAATGGTGTCTTATTAATCTTCTGGGTTGGAGTCTAATTGAGTATATCCAATTCATACTCAATTTTATAACCTTGATATCTTTAGGAAGATTAGAAGATATAATTATCTTTAATCAAACAATTTTTCAAGAGTTTGATTTTCCTAAATGAACATACCATAAACTTATGTATTTCATTAGGGTTAATATATTGTAAAGTTAATCTTACAATATGTGAGATAAATACATTTCGTTTTTGGCTTACCTATTTACCAACTAAATCAATTTAATGGTACAATAGATTTTCCAAGCCAATTGCATACTTTATAATATAAGTGCCTTATTGTCCAAGCCACTTAATATCTATGTCTTACCAAAAAGACATAAACTGTTATAATTCCAATGTACGTTATAAGTCATTGATCAACTCAATGACTTCTTGTATATGTCTTTAATTAAAAACCATAACAATATAATGTCTTACTTTATTATAAGTCTTATAATAATAAAAGGCTTCATATTTATATCTTTATACTAAAATATAAATATGCATAACTAAAGTAATTATGAAACCCACAACTTGGTTTCAATAGTTTTTCAAGTTAATTTATTTACTTCATATATTTATGTCATTCCAAGAATACATAAACATCTAAATATGAAGTAGTATAAGATTACTTCATTTATTTATGTCATTACAACAATACATAAATATTTACATTTGAAGTAGTCTTATTATCATATCGACACTTGTTCTAATAATTATCTAATTTTTAGAAACTTGTATAATTAACATAGTTTCATTATTTTAGCCGAGGCTGCAATGATGAAAGTATGTAATTTACCTTGTCATTAATATCTAGTAATGAAAGTAGATATTAACTCCAAGTGTTCTATAAATTAGAATGTGTATAAAACACATTAGAACATCAATCTCTGACCTTGCAGTCAAGAGAACCCTTTAAATCATATTCCTTTATGTTGTTGCTTGCACACAATAAGATTTCTCCCACTTGTGCATGGAACAACATCACGTATCAGATAAACAACACGTCAATAGTTTGCTTATGTGACCAATATGATTTGTGTCATAGGTATAAGTAGATATAGAATCACCTCGTCTAGTAAGGAAACGTACACGACTATCCTTAATACCACAAGTGTCTGTAACTGGAAAGTAATCATCTCAAGAGATTCTAGAGATAATCCGGGTAACTACTAAGACTTGTAGCTCCCACTGAATTTAAGATCACTACATGAACTCATTATTCAGTTAATGACAACACAATGCTCCCACTGGATTGACAACATTTTAAGTGTTGCATCACCAGTAAAAGCAAATAGCGTGCTGTTTACTTTCCTACATCTTTGAGTAATTCCTTACGTAATGCATACTAAGGTACTTCAAAGAATGTATTCTACTTTGTCAATGATGGAATATCCATCAATGCAATTAACTTGAAAGAATTGGGTATGCAATTTCTTCCTTAATTAGGTCTACCATCCCCATCATGGAATGTAGCACCTTTTTAAATGGTTAAAGCATAACAACTAGATCAAACATTCTAGTTTTGCCTTTTACCAATTATGCGGTAATTAGTCTAGTTTCTAATTTGAATAACTCTTAAACATTCAATTTCTACAAAATTCGCCATGAGTTATTTCTTAGAATTTAGACAATTCTAATTTTCCTATTATACCTTTCTCATTCATGAAAAGGAATATGATTAAGTCTCACTCTTCTCACGAAAAGTAGACTCGGTTTATTCTTTTCAGTAAAAATTGACTCTATCCAAAACCCCTACGGGTGTAGATCAATTTACTACTAAAAGAATATCCCATGTTTACGGTTTTAATGTTGCATTAAATACATTAAAAGAATTTTTAAAATTCAATTTAGTATTTTTGATAATAACTTTTCAAGAAAATTAAACACCCACGGTAAAATAAAATTTCACCATTTAATTTTCATTGAAAGAATAGGATCCAAATTGACGTCGTTTCATCACATCAGCTGAGGCTGCTAGCAATGAAAGTACTCAATAAGGTAGGGCTACACTCAATTGCCAATATCCAATTGCAATTCCTAGAATCATGGGACTTACATTATTTTGCCAACATCAGTTGCAAAATGTAAACATGTTTCATCCCTAAATCTTTATGCCTTGACGCCGTCCCAACACATCAGCTGAGGCTGCTAGTGATGAAAGTGCTCAATTAAGTTAACCAATTTAGAAACGTGTAAATTGACGCCGTTTCATCACATCAGCTGAGGCTGCTAGCAATGAAAGTGCTCAATTTACCCCTTTTGACTACCATCTTTGAACCATTACATCAGCTGAGGCTGCTAGCAATGGTAGATGTCATCTTAGGTGTTTCCATATTAATTGGTTGGCATATTACTTAAATTTAAGGGTATAAATTTTGATGTGTTAAATAAAAAAATATGTACAAAGATGTCATGCATTCATCTTTGTATCATATATATTTTCAAAAAAAATCCGTTTACTCATTCGTAAGCTTAAATCATCAAAGTTTTTAATTGAGGCGTTGAGCAAATTACAACATTGCCTTAAGATGCTTCGTACTTTTTCATGGTGTACTTGGTAAGTCTATTATTGACGCACAGGCGAGCGGAGGGACGACAGCCGCCGAAGCTGGTTAAAACCGTGCCCCTCTAAGGTCACAATTTAATGTGAACCAACCTTAAACCCACTTTATAGTTTGTCAATAATAGGTCCGCCGCTTCGACCACTTTTGTACAGTCGCATCAATCAACTAAAACTTATGATTTTCTTGCTTAAAACAATTTATGTAGTAAATTATTAATTGCTAGTCTCGCCTGGGAGCAAATTACCGTGCGAAGCGAACCACTGTCGGCACATAAGACTTGGCAATTAAATGGTTTACTACAAAGGTTTCATAGTTATTAGGTTCATTTATTTTTATTTTGAAAAATTACCCTCTTTGTTGTTACAATCCATCATAATTAAACACACAAAGAACAAGTAATTCAAAAAATAAATAAACACATAATAACACATATATGATCATTAACAATATCATATAGCCACATGCAAACCTTTTTGATAAATCCTATTAATTATCTATGTGAATTTATATGTATCTAATCTATAAAACTCCCATTGGTTTTCGAGCTCATTGTACCCAATGGACCACAGACGCCAAATAAATTTGGCCGCGTAAGTTTTGATCAATTAGATACCACATTGCACATAACCAATTTTAATTAATATATTAGGGTCTTCCCTAATTTAAGATCTATCTTAAAAATCATGTGGTAAATAAAACAACAAACATTCCATGACAAAATATGCAAGATTTTGTCATGGATCCCATATAGCACTTAAAATCATGTTACACATATTTACAAGCCTATATAGTACGCAATCTAATTAATTAATTAATGACATCACATAAGGTATTCATTAATTAATCCCTAAAAATTGCATGCAATCCTAGGGTTTCTACAAGTTTTCTACAAAAACTAAAACCCTAAATTTTAAATTATGGGTGTCGACCCAATTAATTACAAAATTAGGGTTTACTTAAACAAAACAAACCCTAGATCATTAATTGCATGTATCTAGTTAAAGATTCAATTTTTAATGTTTTATGTAATCAATTACATGTTAAAAACCTGGCTCTGATACCACTGTTGGAATATGTGAATCATACAAGTTTATAAACACATAAACATCATAAGTATACGCAGCGGAAAGATCTACAATTAACATGTAAATTAATTAACATAAAACTAAATAGAGAGCGTGTAAGATCCCACGAAAATCCATCGTAATAATCCTTATTAATTAATAATAACCTCGAGTTACCATTTAACAACACCCATTTTTACGGGGAAATTTAAACTTTTCTTTTATTATTACCCCATTACGTTTTGACAACATATATTAAATAGCGACACGTACCTTGAAAACTCAGTGTTTCACAAAACTCCATCCACACTAAATTTATGTTACACAAATTACACATTATAATTAAAACTACTAAACCTATAACTTGATACTTTAATCACATTTATATTTCATTAACTACATTCATTTATGCAAAACATATTTCATTACACAAACCCCATTTAATTAAGCCTACAACCCAACCTACTACCTACCTACAAATATCTTCTATACAATATTTTGATGTCGGTAAAATATGCATAACTGTCCATATAACATCAATAATTGTTCAAAATACGCATAGCTGTCCATCAAACCACAATAACCCCAATGATTGATTCAAAAACTTCTATAGTCAATGAAAACGTGTTATATATTTCTTCTATAAGATACCTAACTCACCATCTCTACCACACACTTCCTTTTAAACACAATACACAACTTAACTATTATACATATTACTACTCTTGTGAAATTAAAAATGCTAACTACTCTTACCCCATGTTTATTCGTTTTGTTAAAACCCACGATTACAGCTCACTTTGGCACATACTTAAAATACATGCCGACACTAGAGATAAGCCAACCTTGTGAAATATCCAAGATATTTTTCTTTGCCAGCAAAACATTGCCACCTCTCCAATTACTGCTCACAAACAGTAGGTACCAATGATTGTTTTGAAGCAACGTGTATAAACTTTTTTCTATAAAACTAACCCAATCCTATTCTTATCCTGACTCCCTCTCACCTCACTCTCTCTCTAAATTTTCCGGTCATCAAATCCGGCCCCCACCATCACACCGCCGCTCACCATGCTACACCGCTAACACCATTTTAATCCTCTCACCATTCTCATCATTCCCATATACTTCACGCACCAAGAAACCCCCTCGTTCTCGATAACTATGATTTTTCCGGCGAGAATTTTGGCAACACTAATGGTAAGTATCGTTTATAGATCGTGTGTTGGAGCTTTCTGAATTTTGTTTGGTTCATGCTCATCACCACAGCCACGCTGTCATGACCACCACCACCATCTCTACGTACAGCCGCACCACCATCATCTCTCGCATCTCTTGTTCTTGTGTTGGTAAATCGTGAAACCCCATTGATATATATATTATCTTTTGTTTTTGAAACCGGTTATAACTATTTTTGGTCTAAGTTTCGTGGATCTAAAATAATAACGAATATTAAGTTTTGTGGATTAAAAGGGATATAAAAACGTTTTTGAGATAAATTCGTGTGGTAAGAAATTATTAACGAGTGTTTGTTTGACTGTTCTTGAGTCGCGGTTTAGATGCCATAGCTGATTGGTTTGTTGGTATTTTTGGTCACGTATAAGATTTGGGATTGCTTATTTATTTATTTTTGGTCACGGTTCGATTAATTGGATTTGCACGATTGTTACACTTTGGTTATTTTGGTCTCGGTTCTAAGGTGCGGGTGATAGTTTGGTTCGGTCACGAGTGGTATTTGGATTACTATTTTGAATTCAGTTGGCTTATTCATTTTAGCTTATGTGTATATCTAGTAGCTTATTTGTTTTGCTGTGTGTTCAGTTCACGCCTAAGAGGGTGTTGTTGACTCTCGGTTTGGTACAACCAAACTCGAGAGGGTATATTACTCGATTCGTCCTCGATGCTACAATAACACCAAGAGGTGTTTTTTTGTTTGGTTTTGCCTCAGCTCACTATCACCCACTTAGAGTGCGTCTCGGTGTGGTTCGGGTTGATTTTGCTGTTTGGTTTGTAGAAGTCGAGCCGAGACCAAAGTGGTCTCGGCAATGGTCGTGTGGTCTTTGTCGATGTTGTCGTTGAATTGGCTGATGTGTTGTTTCGAACCACAAAACCACTTAAGAGGTACAGATTAGTTTGTTTTGGTTATGACAATATCATAGTGCAGTTGGATTAATATGGTTTTAATAAATTAGCACTTAGACTAAAGATGAGTGTGATAGAATTGTTTTTGAAGTGGACTTGGGCTAGCAGCCCACATCAGGGGCGTTTGGTTTCTCATCATGGGCTCAAGCCCAACGGTTTATAAGAGTGTGTTTATGTTAGGTTGGGTTCAACGGGCCGAAGCCCACTAATAGTTGTTTGGATAAAAGGCTCTAAAGCCCATAATAATTTAAAAATGGTACACTTGTTAAAATATTTAAGAGTGTTTTGATACAAAATTATTTTGGTAAGTTTGAATGTTGGTACGCTCGGTTACTTGAAAAATTAATACTCAGTTACTTGACTTTGTGACATGACATTATTGAATTCATATCGAAATATGACTATTATACTTGGACGTTTGGAAAATCATGGATCGTTATCGGACTTACAATATTAGATATTGGATTCATTGAACATTTTGACTCGAGACGGTATAATATATTAACTTCAAGATGAACTTAATATATTAAACACGAAACAGACCCAAAATCTTCAATAAAACTAAAACTAATATCTACACGAACGATAACGAGACATAAACTTATTAAATATTGTAATTCCAGTTTTGATTAAACCAAGTCTTGACGACTTGAGGAAAACAAATTCTATTAGTTAGACTTATTAGTTTTATTATAAAACGTTTATGTTTTATGCAAACTATTTGGGATAACGGGGTAAATGCCGAAACGTACAAACTAGTTATTTTATTTGAGGTGTTTATTTGACTTTAGCTTCTAAGTTGTCCTCCTTGGTTTGAGTTCTCGTCAGTATCCTCTTGAGTTAGTTGATGTCTATTCTTTTTGGCGTGAGTTGTACGTCGAGTCTAGGTTATCTTACCACACCACATGAAACATTTAAACTAAGCTTTTGATAAGTTTTGGAAAACTGAATAATCCACGAAAACTATGACACTTTATCTTTTATAGACTTTATTATTGTGCTAGACGTGTTTTGAGATAACTGTATACGTATTAGGTTGTGTACCGTCGTGCTGTATGAGACCATTGTGATATGCTCTAGATGCCAGTCGTGTCAGTGTGATCTTTGCTTTGCTGTGGCTAAGGTGAGTCGTGGCCCCTACTTTTCACACTTGTTTTAATAACTCTTTTGGGGGAGATACATGCTTTAACTGTTTTATACTACTTGAAATCTCTTATGATTTACTCGAAATTATCAACTATGCTTTACCTATTTGAATTATACTTGAAAGGAAAACATGCTCAATATATGTGCAAATTGTCTGTTTAGCTTAAACACGGAACTTGAAACATAACATCGCTGAACTACTTGATGTAACATGATACTGAGGCTTACTGTATGCATTCATGTGACAAATGAATGAACTGTTACCTATTATAATATTTCTGTATTCCACTGGAAATAATTGCCAAGATCAGAATACGTGTATTTTATGAACCTTGAGACCTATATTGCCTAAGCACACCTTATTGCCAAAAAGTCCCTTTATCATGAGCCATTAATCACTGCGGTGAGCGCGAATATAGCAACAGCTTCGAAACCTGTTGGAGGACTGACAACCTATCCCACTAATACTGTGACGGAATGCTTAATCGCTAGTCGTATTAGTCGCGATGCGCTATATTTGAGAAAAATAGGAAGTGGCAAATCACCTATTACACGAGGGCATAAACTTTCGTCATTAATTTGGTGAACACTCCGTTTTACGGTACTCTGTTAACGTTTTGTGTGTCATGAGGCTTAGGGCAATATAACTTTATGAATATATGAATGTTTCATATATATCCTAGGATACAGCTGTATTTAGAAGACCACCACTTTACACTGATAGACTTCAGATTCTAGATTATCATTCCCACTATATGATATGATTGTAAATTTTGTACTTGAACTTTAACTGTTACCATATGTGACTTAAATAAGAATTCTGCAAGGCAACCCAAAATGCTTGGTATGTCATTACATTTAAAAGCTGACTCAACATCCCATTTCGAGCATATAACAACGTAGCTCATCTGCATTCATAACTGGAAACTTATGATTTTGGAGATCATACATGATTTGCTTGTGGATTTTTATACAACACAACTTGTAATTAATTCATGAAGAACTATTATTTATTTCAACAATCACTATACACCTTTCAAAGAAAGTTATTTGCTATTAAACTCCACGAACTCACCAACCATTGTGTTGACATTTTAAGCATGTTTTTCTCAGGTAATTAACGGAGCAGGACAAGACACGGAGCGGGCATCTTTTACTCTGATAACTTAAATGGTGTAAAATCAAATATGTCATTCTTTCCAAATTATCACATTCTTTTATGGGATTTTCAAATCAAATAATTCACTTTTGTATAAAAGCTATTATTTTGAATGACATATAACTCTCAAAACGCCCCTTCTGGGCCGTTTTCTGGAATTTTAACTTCGATCCTCACCGTAACACCCTAATTATTTTTCCGCTGCCACAAACCAAATTAGGGGGTGTTACTAAATAGAGAGCGTACCTTATTTGATTCCTAGCAAGAACAAGGAATCGTGTGATCACCAAGAACAATATAAACCCTAATAGGGTTTATGTATATGGATCGACTTTATTAAGGTCGAATAGGGCAAGTCACAACAAGCTAAAGTAAGCTTGTACTCCGTTCTTGTACACACGTATTACTAGCGTCTCAATGTGAAAAGCTAGGTTCATGTATCACAAATAAAACATCACAACAACTAGGTTTTGATGTTCTAGATAATACATGATCGAATCCCACCGGGACACATCACAGTTCGTCTGATCAAGAATATAAAAGAATGATCTTATATTCATTCATATACATATGCGTGCACTGTACACGAATTAATAAATCATGCACATGCATAGTATATTTTACCTTTTACTGTTTGTGATTTGTATGTCAGTGGGGTACTAGGGTGGTTGAATAGAACCGATTGATTAATATCAGTTAGGGATATATTTTGTGTGTATCGATCATATGAAGCTTTGAGGGGTTTATATACACTCTAAACTTGCTCTCCAAGTTTGAGTCAAACACCTCCTCAAGTTCTAAAAATCAACACTCAACCCCCTCCACTTTCCTTGTTCGATCATATAAATATTTGTGATTTAATAATTAATCATAAATCATTATATTAATTATTAATACATTGAGACTCATACGTAATGTGTGCAATCCCGAAGTCTCGGGTTCGAAACCGGACATACACATATTAATAAATATACACAAACTCTAACACTACTTGTATTGTTCTCCAATACTTTCATACCATTCTTTGTCCAAGTATATACGACATTAAAATACTAAAAGTCTAAAAGATAAACAAAGTGTTGGTCAATCAAGCTAAACAAATTGACCAACTAAATTGGTCACCACTATATTGGATCATTAATATGCGTATAGATATCAATGAAACCACAATTTTGAAAGCTATCAAAGTAACCAAGTAACCAACTCGTTTATGAAGTCCAAAAAGTAGTCAAACACAAAATCAATGTGATTTGGTTGGTTTAATTAGCCGTCTTTGAGACTTCAACCAACCTATGCACATTCCTACCCGCTACAAGTTGGTAGAAAATAAAATATCATTAAAACATAAATACCCATAACTTGTTTGTTCCAAGTTGGATTTTACATAACTATACAAATGAACCAATTTAATGTTACATACCGTCATACCGACATATAAAATGCCACTTATAAACTAGACAATGTCTAAGTTTTGACATTGCGCACTCAAAATCATTTATACTTGTAACTATACGTGTTCGCTAACTGGTTACTCGTATGTGCTTCAATAAAATCGGACGATGTTTACGGCCATGTTCTATCGATGTGTTTAACATATAGTCATATTTGTATCATAAATTGTTAGGGCATAAATAGGAACAACATGAATATAGTGTGTCTTTTGATACTTAACAAAGCACAAGGGTGTAACAAATAAACTCGTATTTTTAGTCAAGGCGTTTGCTAGATGAAATGATGTGGAAAGCAGCGATATGATATATTGATATGTATAAAAAATCTGTTAGTTGAAATTATAAAATATTTATACAAAGGTACATGGATTATGTAAGGTCAAACATTTTTTTTTTTTTTTATTTGTTAAAATCAAAATTGGCTGGTCAAGTCTCTGTAGACAATCGTTGCTGCCAAAACTTACCAAGCTCTCGTCATCCCAACTATTTAAAGAAACGTCTTTGGAGATTTATGGGTTATCTTATAGAAACCCCTATTAGAGGAATATACAACTCGTGAAGCAGACAGTACAACCGTCTGCAGCATCAAATGATTGGATACCCTCCCTATACAGGGGTCCAGATAACATATCCCGAGATTTATTTGTAAAAAGTCTTCGAGGATCACTTTCCTAGAAAAAGAATTATAGTCGAAGTACGACACAAAGTTTGCCTTTTGACAAAATTATACATAAACGAATCATTTTGCCATGAAATAATCAAAGTATCAAACAGTTACCCTATATTCTGTTTATTGTGTACAATTTAATGTTACATATTTGTGACAAAACCATTAGAGTGTTGGGGCAGCCTCTACGCCAAACACACGTGGCACGATGTTAAGCCGGCGCCATTACACCTGTATCCTTTGCGTTAAGGCGCGAGTGAAGTGGCTTGAGCCAAACGATTTTTTTTTTTTTTTTCCTTTTATTATTATTTTTTTTAAATGGGTTTTTATTTATTTATAAGATGTGTGTGGATGTGTTGATTGTATGTGTTGCCAGTGTGTGTTTTTTGCTTTGGGTTTTTTACAGGGATGTAAGCGTGAGCATCGGTCCAAAACCGGATCGGACTGATCAAAACCGGACTGGACCGAGACTGAATTCGACCAAAACCCTAGATCGAGGACCGGACCGAATGTGTTCGGTCCGGTCCTTCGATCGGTCCGGTCCATGGTCGGTTTTTACGTAAGACCGGTCCGGACCGAGACCGAAATAAAGAAAATGTTGGGATCGAGACCGGACCGGTGGTCTTTCGGTTCGGTCGGTTTCGGTAGGTCCGGTCGGTTTTCTCGGTCTCAGTTGGTCTTGGGTCTACGATGCTCATAAAATATATAATGTGATGATAGTGATGATGTGTTGAATTGTGATATGACGCTGACATGAATGTGATGGTAATGGTTACCATTAAAACCAACTTAAGGGAAGTGAAAAGAGAAAATTGTGAGATGTCGTGGCAGCATCTTTTGCCTTGGCTTGAGCTATCATACCTGAAGCTCTTGTATTTGCTGAATACTTTATTAATATGTGGTCAAGATAAATTCAGATGCCGTTTGGTTACCACTTTAGGCTGGGTTTTGAACCCAAAGTACATTAATTTAATGATTGGTTAAAAAGTGAGAACTACAAATTGGGCATCAACCCCACTGCAAGCTACTACGTACTATTCTCAACACCACCTATATAATCGGCATGAGTGGGTTTAGCGGACTCTACATGACTTTTTCTCTCTATCTCCCTCATATTTACTTCTCTCATCTTTATTATTATTATTTTTTTATCATAAAATTTATTTAATATAAATTATTTCTCTCCTAAAACTACCTCAAATTCAAATCCAAATCCAAATCCTAAACCAAATCTAAATCTAATTTCAATCCCGTCTACAAACCAAACGGACCCTCAGACTCAAATCAATGCTCATTTGATTAACCAACTTTGGTCCCACAAAGCGTCGATAGATAAGATAATGGCAACCATAGTCCAAAACTACAACCAAAAGCTCTACATCCAGGATAGGCCACTTGTATAGTTGGATATCAACTTTTTTAAAACATAAAATTAAATCAAACATGTGACAGAAAGCAAAGGATTAACTTAAGTTTAGATATTAAAATATGTAATAGTATGATTAAATTGACTGGAGTAGAAGTCATTTACATTGTATTACATGTTTAACTGATGCTTTAATATTGTTGTTTGTCATCTAGAACAAGCAAAACACTTTGACGCATAGAAGATTAACATGACCTTAATGATTAGACTAATATAGTCATGTTTACTTATGAGCCGTTTGGTTTACGGGTATAAGGTGGTATGGATTCAAAGAGTTATGAAATTCATTGTTTGGTTCAATTTTTGATTCCATGACACATGATTTTCAATCATAGATGCATAGATGCCTCCACTAGTATCTTTTGTTGATATCCACAAATCACATTTTACTTTTAACTCTTTAAAAGTATTTCAACCACATATTTGTTTATCATTACTTTTATTTTTTATTTTTTTCTATTTCAAACTAATTTAATTTTTATATAAACAAATACATAATTAAAACAAAACCCCTAGTGGGGACTTTTACATTTCAAAAAAATCAAATCATACCTTATTAAGTAATAATCAAATTATTATTATTATTATTTTCTTAATTATTAAATAAGAAAAGCTTAAATACTTCTAAATTTATCCATATTCTACAAAAAAAAAGAATGTGATTTGTAATCATTCAATAAAAACTTACAAAAATATATGTGTCAAAATATAAAAAATTAAAACTTGAAAACGGTGGAGCAAATTTTTCAAAGATTTAGGCTGAAACTTAAAATTCAGTATCATTCTCACTAAATATTTGAAGTCCCAACATTCCCAAATTCCTCCTCCATCAATCAAACTCGATCTCTTATCATTCATTCACGCACAATCATTGATACAAGAACATCTCCTTCAAATCTAATTAATATTAAAACCCACTACATTCGTAAATAACCCTAATTTAATACCTCAATCAAAGTACAATAGTTTTGAAGGTCCTGTTATAATAATTAAAACCTGAAATTAAAAATAATAATTCATTTAAATGATTAGAAAAAACCCCGCGCGTGCGCGGGCATTATATCTAGTTTATATATAAACAAATACATAATTTAAATAATTATTAATTTTCTCTCTCCTCATTTTCTTTCAAACATTTCCCAAATTCAAATCAAATTCGAATCCCACCTACAAACCAAACGCACCCTTAAAGATATAGCCGCGGTATGTTAAATTCCTTTTTTTACCCAATACAACCAATGTTTAACTTAAAAAGTGACTTATTTAGCAAGTCATAAAGAACATTGTTGGCGTATGTGCCCGGACATCATGCTTCGTCCGGACCATGCTTATATGTCCGGACGTCTTATTTCGTCCGGACTGACATCTTACCTCCGGACATGTCTGCTGAAAGGTCCGCCGCCATTTACGCTGAGCAGTCCCATCAACCGCCGCCTTCCCAGATTTCCCGGGATTGTGTTCCCCACGTGATCTGACACATATCTACTATGTCAGCCGTAGGTCAACTCGCTTAGTCCCGAGATAAACAGGTACAGTAGGTGTGGGTAGTATAAATACCCACACCTCATTTATGATTGGCATGAAATTTTACACCTACTACATTTACTCTCATTTCACTATACACTTTCCCTCAATTATCAGATACTTACTCTCTCGCCGGAGGTTGGTCTTGGGATAAAACCCGGGGCGAGCCTAACGCGTGTATTTCTTGTGTGTAGGAGATTGTAAAGTCCGAAGGAGTCATTCCGAAGGACGTTGTATAAAAGTGGACCTATCTACAAGGTTTTACTTCAACAAATTGGCGCCATCCGTGGGACCCGCTATTCAATCTACCAAGACATTGAAATGGCTGGTTCTTCCTTTCGTTCCCCACGTCTCGAAGACGTGGAGGACGAAACCAACAACAACAACAACCAATATGAAACCGATAACAATAACAACCGGTACGAAACCGATAACAATCACAACCGATACGAGACTGATAACAATCACAACCAATACGAACCCAATAACAACCCCGACCAGTACGAACCCAGTAACACCCGCAACCGGTATGAAACCAATAATAATAATCAGGACCAGCATGACAACTCAGCCGAAGACTCTCCCAGTCTCCAGGACCTAATCGTGGGTCAAGTAGCATCACTAATGATATGTGTCTAAATACACATATATATTACCCTGTTTAAACCCACATAAACGACTAAAAGCACACAAATAACCAATAAATGTTATAAATATCATGAAAATGTGTTTTTATATGTTTCAGATGCAAAATGATTAAAATCAAGTGAAAACATACAAAGTTTGCATAAATGGCAAGTCTAGTCCCTCGAATTTCAAAAGTTGTCAAAATTAGTCATCGGGTATTTTAAAAATGGAAAATTATGTTTTATACCCTTAAACTATTCATGAATGACAAATTAGAACCTTTTTGATAACTTTTGGAAAATTACAATTTCACCCCTAAACTTTTGGAAAATTACATAAATGGTCCTCGGGTGTTTTAAATTGTAACAAAATACAAAATAGGTCCTTTGGTTTATCTAACTTGGCAATAATGGTCCTTGTGATAACTATGGTGAAATTACAGTTTCAGCCCCTCAACTATGCAGAAATTACAAGATTGGTCCTTGTGCTTATTTAAACCTAAATCCGGATCCAAATTATACCCTAAAATCCAAACCATTAAACCCACACAAATACTAACCCAGCTACTTACCCAACCCAACCCAAAACATAACCCGGCCCAATCCCTTTTATTTAAACCGAAGGTTTGACTTCGGTCAAACCTATCCCTTCCCTTAAAACCGCCAAAACCACCCTGCAATACCACCATCTCCACCGCCCTTCTGACACCACCCACCCCCTCCTCTTATATCACTTCACCTAACACTCCAAATGCATTTAATGCATCTTCCTTCTCCCCAACAGTCAGAGATAGTGGATTTACCACTTTCCCATTTTTCCCGCCAAAAGTGGAAATGGACGATGGAGATCAAATTGAAGCAATTCAAGGGTGGGGATATGTTCAAGGATGTCGACTAGGGTTATCCCACTTTAATTATGTATAAATAGAATGCAATGTAAGCTTTAAAAAGCAAGTAGGTAAAATTAGCATAAATCGTATTTTAATTTCCAGTAGTAATAAATTGTAATCTCAAGTTTCAATCATCAATACAAGTTAATTTTAGTATGTTTGATGTTGTTCTTTGTCCAATTTCAGTAGTTAATAATAATTCTAGTTTTCTAAGTTGTACTGAGAAATCAAACATAATTGAGTAAGTATTGAAATAGCTATTTCTATAAGCTTATATAAGCTTTACATAGCTTGTTGTAAGTTTACTTTAGATTAAACTAGTTCTGAATTCAAGAAATCATGAAAGTCAACAAAAGTCAAAACTGAGGCCAAGAAGCTTTTCTGGGTGGACAAGCTAATTCAGGAAGCTTTTTGTGGTTTTCTAGCTTGTGTGAACAAGCTAGGAGTGGTTCTAGTCCTTGTTCTCTTGTTCCATAGCTTTTTCAGTTGTAAGCTTTTCTCAATTTTAGCTTAATTTTGCATTTTACTGTAGAAGTGCTTATCAGTAGCTTATCATTGTTGTTATTTGCTTATTGATAGTCCTTAAGTGTATTTCATAAGTTATATCAGTAGTTCACTAGCTTTGTTTTCATTTTCTTAAAATCACTCAAAAAGCCAAAAACAGCCAATAAGGCATAGCTTATCAAACTGCTTATTTAGTTGTTAAAAGTTGATCATTAGAGTCTAACTAAGTTGTTTAATCAGTAAAACCTAGACTTGTAGTTTATAAAATTGTGTTTTATTTGTTAAATCCTCAACAGACACATATTAAGGGTTGTTTGGTTTTGTGCAGTCAAAGGGTCAAACCCATGTTTACTGTGCATTGGCCAATATCCCAACTTTGAACCTGCTTAATTTAGGCCAAATAAGGTGTTTTCAAGTTCAAATTAGCAATATAAATAGAAAATCAAGTTTTGCTTTGGCTGTGGGAATTTCAGCCCTTTAAAAGCTCAAATTAGCCATTTTAAGCCATGAGCTCATTTTGGCCTTGGTTTTGGTTTTTCTGAGTCCTATGTGATCCACTTTGAGTATTCACAAAAGTTGGATTAGTGCCTTGGTCTGTGCACTCTTCTGCACAAACACAAAACACATCAGCAACTTAGTATATACTAAGTTGCTTAGGCTGCTGATCTAGGGCAAAATTGGACCTCAATTGGTGTTATTGTGATAGGGCTTTTAGTGTTTTTATATAGCCAGTAGTATAGGGTAACTTTTGCCCCCATTAGGTTGAATCTCAATAGCTTATTTGACTGCTTAATTTGCCCTGCAATTTGGCTTGATTTCTGCTATTTCTGTCAAAACTTTGCAACTGATTTGGTACTTAATTGGCTTATCTATGGGATTAGCTGTTTGAAATAAGTTGTTTTAAGCTTATCTAAGTTGGTTTAACCTGTCTTGAGCATTTGGTTGATTTCTGTGCTGATTAGCTTATTTCTAGCTTATTTGCTTATTGCTTATCTGCCCAAATCAGCTCTCCAGGCTTATTAAACTTTTCATTTTATTTTTCATATCTTTTAATTTATATTTTAGAATTATCTGTAAAGTTTCATAATTTTCTGAATAGTTTTGATATTTTTAATCTTTTTTATTAGTTTCCAATAGTATTTAAATCATAATAAATAGAATATTAATCAGAAAAATATAATTTTAATTTTCATAATTTTCTTTTGTCATTTGTAATCTAGGAAAAATATAATCTTATTTTTAGACCTTAAGAAAAACCAAAAATAGAAATATAGTGATAGCTTCTATTTAATAGAATTTATCTTTTTAAATTTTAATTAAGTAATTTTCATTTTTATAATTTTCTTAGCTTCTTTTCATCTTATAATATTTTTAGAAAAAGTTTAAGAATTTTCTTTGTTCATTTAGTATTTTTTATAATTTAAATTAGTTTAATAAGTAATTAAATAATAAATAATTAATAATAATTAAATAAAAAGTTAAAAAAAATATAATTTAAGTTTTTAAATAAGTTTTAAGTCATTTTACAATTTTAGGTTTTAATTTTCTAAAATTTTAGTTTTTGTCCCATTTTAGATATTTCGTTGCGCGTTTTTAGGTTAATTAATTCGCGTTTAATTTTCTTGTGCATATCTGTTTTTAAATTGTTATTTAGAATTGTTAAAAATCAAAATCAAAAGCAATCTAAATCATCAATCACTCTAATCCTAGCTTTTCACAGTTGCCCATTCACACCTCGTTGGGAAACGATCCGGGTGATCACTTGCCTGGTTTCACACTACACACGAGTATTCGTTCTGAGACTGTTTATATTTATATATACGTTTTCAGACGGATCAAATTTTGGCGCCGCTGCCGGGGAGGTGTGTTGCGACTATTGTGAAGAATTTTAGCGATTAGTGATTCGAGATCCTTCTATCAGAAGTTCCTATTTCCCATAAACAATATAAAATACAAAAATATTTTTCTTTTCTTTTCTATATATATATTATTATTATTATTATCATATAAAAAATAAAAACACCAAAAATAATTTCCGTTTTCTTTGTTTAAATAAATAACAATAATAAAATTTACCATCGAGAACCAAGACAGAGTACTACCTAACTGGGGGTACGACCATAATAAGTTCCCAAACAAAAGATTTAAAACTTGCCTTTGTATCACTTGCGAATATCGGCTCACCTTTAATTGATAAACAAACTCTAACGGAGGTTCTAGGATAGTCTGACATTAAATTGTCGGACTGAAAGAAGCAGGTTTTTAAGGAGCATTTAATTGCCCACCTTTGCTTCTCCGCCACTCTGTGCGTTTATCTTTTAGAGAGCTACCGTACGCTTGTTGATTATTGGTTTAAGTTCACTTGTGTTTTGCTTCGTTCTTAATTTAATTACAATATTTTATTTAGTGCATGCGCACTCGTTCTTCCACGTCATCAAGCCCTTTACGTGAACTCGTAGATATTCTGAGAAGACGTAATCGTAGACGTGATGCCCAAATAGTCGAACCCGAGATTCGTACCGTTCTCACTGAAAATATGGCAGACGAACGCACAATGGCTGAAATGCTCCAGGCACCCACCGAGGGTTATGGAGATGCCATCGTTTTACCAGTCATCGATTCTGATCATTTTGAACTGAAAACACATTTGATTCAGCTCGTGTCCACAAACCAATTCCACGGGTTTGAACGAGAGGATCCATATGCACACATTCGTTGGTTCAATAAGTTGACCTCTACAATCAATTACAAGAATGTGCCGCAAACAGTTATCAAATTGATGCTATTTCCATTCTCACTTGAGGGGGCAGCCCGGATTTGGCTGGATAAAGAACCCCCTCGATCCATTGAAACCTGGGAAGATCTCGTAAAGAAATTTGTCAATTATTTCTTCCCTCCATCAAAGACGACTAATCTAAAAAATGAAATTGCTGGATTTCGTCAAGGTTTTGATGAAAATTTCGGAGAGGCATGGGACAGATTTAAAGATCTCCTAAGAAAATGCCCACATCACGAATTCACGGAGTTACAACAGATAAATACATTTTATAATGGGTTAACCCAAAACGATCAAGATGCACTTAACGCAGCCGCCGGTGGCAATATCTTGAATCGTAAACCTAAAGAGGTGGTTGAAATTTGTGAAAATAAATCAAAAGTTCCTTTTTCGCGAAACAAAGTGAATGTTCCTGTCACTCCTACTGCTTCTTCATCCGGTAACTCACCTGAGTTAGCCGCTCTAACGGACACAATGCGTTGCATGATGAGGGAAATAAAAGAAATGAAGAGTGAAATGCATAAACCAGAACAAATCAAATCAATAAACAAAGTGTGTGAAACTTGTGGTGGCCCACATGCGTATTATGATTGTCAAGCAACCGATGCTTCTCTTTACCCAGCTCCAGTAGCTGCAGTAAACCAAAATCAATACCGTCCGCATGCTGAGACTCAGTACCGAGCACCGAATGCTATGGTCCCACCTGGTTTTCCACCCGTGCCAAATCAGAATAATCAAAATCGCTTTGTTCAAAATCAGGGACAAAATTTTAACAATTCTCAAAATTTCAATCAAAACCGAGGTCAGAATCAGGGTAATTTTAACCAAAACCGTGGTCCAAATTTCAATCAAAACCAAGGTTCAAACCGAAATCAGACGTCCTCAGATGAGTTGCTTAAGCAATTCATGAAAACCCAAGAGGAAACAAATAAGACACAACATGAGACAAACCAGTTATTGGTTGCCCAATTAAACCAGATCAAAAAGTCTTTAACTGATATACCTTCTACCTCGGGAGGTCTCCCAAGTAACACTGTTGTCAACCCTAGGGGTGAACTCAAAGCTGTCAGTACACGTAGTGGTAAATCTCATGTTGAATTCAAGGTGATAAAGGACCCGGTACTTCCCACTAACAATGGAAGTGCTAAATAAGTCCAACCTTCGGTCATCCAACCTTCTGTCATCCAAAAATCTACACCCACAATTGCTCCTCAACCGTCAAGAATAGATCCTACTCTATCACGATTTACGGTTAAAAGTTTGTCAACCAAACTTAGTGAGCAAAGATCAGCCAGATATTATTCCGAAATGCTCAATGCTGTTCCTGTCAGTGTACTTGATGACAGTGATGATGATGAAGATACCACTTTCGCCAAAGCTATCACCACTCGGAGTGGTGCTGCTTATGAGGGGCCAGCTGGCCCTATTCCTCCTCCGTTGTTTGAAATGGAAAAAGAGACGGAGGATACAACGGACAAAGTGCAAATTCCAAGCCCACAAAGTACAGCACATGTCTATCCTCCGGTAGTCCCGAAAAAATCCAAACCAGGAGTTGTCTTTGAATCTGTTAATACTCCTGAAGTCGTTGTCCCTAAATCCAAACCTTATATTCCTTACCCATCGCGCTTAAATGAGCAAAAGCTCCGTGAGAATGCTAGTCAACAAATGGACAAATTCTTTCAAATCTTTAAAGAATTACATTTTGACATAAGTTTTGCGGATGCTATCATTTTGATGCCCAAGTTTGCATCAACATTCAAACACTTGTTAAGCAACAAGGAAAAACTGATTGAAATGGCTAAAACTCCACTAAATGAGAACTGCTCAGCGGTTATCTTGAAAAAGCTTCCGGAGAAGCTTGGAGATCCTGGAAAGTTTCTACTACCTTGTGTATTTCCAGGAATGGTTGAATGCTATGCTTTAGCAGATCTAGGTGCAAGCATCAACCTGATGCCTCATTCAGTATGGAAGAAACTTTCTCTTCCGGCTCTTACTCCTACCTGCATGACTCTTGAGCTTGCAGATCGAACCATAACTCATCCCTGCGGCATTGCCGAAGATGTATTTGTGAAAATAGGAAAGTTCCATTTTCCAGCTGACTTTGTGGTTGTTGACTTCGACGCAGATCAAAAAGTTCCTCTCATTCTTGGACGAGGATTTCTAAAAACGGGCCATGCTCTTATTGATGTATTTAAGCATGAGATCACCTTGCGTGTGCGTAACACCCCCATTTTCGGATTACGCAGCGGAATATAAGCTTGGGGTGCTACTTCATGGTTCACAATCATGGAAATAGAAAACGACTCGAAAAGAGACGTTTTTAAATAAAAATTGTTATCATTCATTTATTTAATATCAGAGTACATAAGATAGGTCCCAGAGGGAGGTTCAGAAATACATGATAAAAGTTACATTATTTATTGAATGATAACAAAGTGGACACTCTTGTAAAAAGAAAGTCCACAGCCACTTCGTGCCATCGCCATACTCCTAGTTACCTGAGATAAACATGCTTAAAAAGTCAACACAAAGGTTGAGTGAATTTATAGTGTTTAAAATTATAATCGGTTTGAACACAAGCCAAAGTAAAAGAAATCAGTTATATCGTAATTCAGAAATATTGCATTAAACCTCATGACACGCAATGCGTTAACAGTTTCCAGGTTCCACAAACATGATTGAAATGCGAGTGGTCTCGCCCCCGAGTTAAAGATATCAAATATAATGCATCTGCCTAACCGGCTACCACGAAGATATCCATCCGGTTAGAACAAATGGGTCGTCAGGCCAATAGATCTATTCATATATTCGCGCTCACCCAGCAGGTGACTAATGGTGCATGATATGAGGGTCTTTTAAATAAATAATTCAATCTCAATAATAACGAACAGTTAGCCTAGTGCAATAACAATCAGGAAAATACTTGTGTTCGGTTTAATAACATGTATCTCCCCACATATTTGGAAAACACGTAAGTAAGAAAAGTGGGACTATAAACTCACCTGAACAATCTGGATGGAAAACAAAATGAAATACAGTTGATAAATGTCTCCGGCTTGCAACCTGAATTGGTTATGTCAAGTTTCTCAGTAATTGTTTCTTAATATATAAGTTTTTATTATTCGTTTCGTTATTTGGTTTGTTGATTAAATACTTAATTGAGCCAATATGTAGTTTCAAAAGTAATATTTTATTATATTTTCTTATTTGTAAGATTCGGTTTCGTCTGTTCGTTAAATGGACACTTCGTTGGTTAGTTACGGTTTAAAACGTATATTAAGTTTAATTAAAACTTAATAATAATAATAATAATAATAATTATAATTATAATACAATAATATTAAATAAGATTAGGGTTTTATAATATTTTCATTTCAAACCTTCAAGTTTCTAAAGTTGGCAAATTTTACCCTTAGACTTTATGGAAATGACAACTTTTACCCCTGGACTTTAGTTAATTGACACTTCATACCCTTAAGTTTCAAAATGTACTGCTTTTACCCCTTAGGGATTCCCCGATCCCAAAACTAGTCCTAATTCGAAAGTTATTTAAAATTTGACAGTTTCAGTCCCTATGTCTCGTTTATTTTCCACCCGACATCCTTTGTTCAAAAATAATTTATTTCTAATGATTTAAGCCGTAATCTTTTACAAAACCTTTTCTAAAGTGTTTATAAATGTTTTAAAAGTATTTTTGCCAAGAATCGAAGCTTGGTTCGAACCCACGAATTAGAAACTTAAATCAGAAACTCGTTATCCATTTTACTCGACACAGATTTTTATCTCAACTTCAAACGCCCCGTTCTCCCTCGTTTCTCAACGAAAATCGTTGATTCTTTTTCCTAATTTTAGCCCTTTTAAAGTAATTTAACCATGTCGAAAACTAGAATTTTAGAAGTTCGTTTGATAGGGTAAAATAGCGTTCAAAGCAGCAGATCTGCTGCTATTCGACAGAAGCAAAAAGAAAAAGAAAAACTTATTTTTGTGAAATCCGATTTTTAGACCATGTGTTTTTATGTTATGAGTAGTTATTATAACATGTTTAAAGTGTTCCTAGACTATTTTTAATATCCTAGATCCTCTTGAACTTTCATTTCGAAATTATTTATATATATAGCTCGATATGAACTAGATTCAACAAAAATAGGTTTTTGCTATTTTTGGGTTATAATACTTATTAAGACATGTTCTAATATGTATTTAGACATAAAATATATATAGGAAAGTAAATGAAAAAGGTCATAGGTATACCTTACTTGGTTTGGTCGACTAGGGCAAGATTTTTGTGAAATGGATCGAATTGAGCTCTCCTGGGTTCTAGCCTTATTTTACTGCCTTCTTAGGTTTATTTAGACTTAATCTAGGCTTATGGGATCAGTAGTGAAATGGTGTGAGGTTGTTTGTGGTGATTCGAATGGTTATGGGAAGATTAGGGTTTTATGGGGTGTTCTATTTATAGAGAGAACTAGCTAGGGTTTTAGGGAGTTCCTGGAGGTTCTAGTGACTGAAGGTGGTGATGTGGGTGGCTATGGTTGGCGCCATGTGGAGAGGAGGGGGAAAGTGATGATGTGGAATGTTACTAACCTTACACATAAGCTTATTTCTAGAAACATAAGATGTGGCAACTTAGGGTTCTTTCATTTGGAGCTTAAGGATGAAGAAATATCCAGGGTTTAGTTGGTTTTAAGTTAGGATTGAACTAAATGGCTTAACTAGTCTAGTTATGGTTCGACTTGTGCATAGGGAAGGTGTACTTAAGCTTTGTTGACTTGTAAACTAGGGTTTAAGGTAGAACTAGGGTTCCTAGGTTTAAGACTTAGTTAAAAATGAATTTTGAATCCTTATGTCCTAATTAAACATATATCGAATTGTATATAAATAGAGAAAAATGATTTTTGTGCTTTAGAAAATTGTACTCTAGGCTTATAAGACTTGTACTTATGTAAGAAAAATAAGAAAAATATATTTTTAATTATTTCTTAATTTTCTATAATTTTTATGTAATTTTTATTAAGGTTTAAATACAAATAAATGAGTTTTTATGATCTTGTGCATTAAAGGGTTGTACATTTAGTTTAAGAATTTGTACACTTATTTTATAAATAAATAAACTCATTTTAATAATTAGTATGTGAAATTATTACATATTATGTCTTTATTAAGGTTTAAATATATATTATTGTGTTTTTATGATTCTATGCATTAGGGAGTTGTACTTTAAGTTTATGGAGTTGTACATATGTTAAATAAATAAATAAATTATTTTTATAATTTATGATGTAAAAATATTACATAAAATGTCATTTTAGATAACTATTATTAAGGTTTTATTTAGGATTTTATAAATATATAGTTTTATGCATAAGAGACTTGTACTTTAGCTTTAGTAAGGTTGTACTATAATTTAGAATATGAGAAAAATGTAATTTTTATAATTTATTAAGTTATGAAAATTATATGTGAAGTTTTGTTAAGTTAAAAGTAAATAAATGGAATTTTTAGTTTATATGCATTAGGTACTTGTACTTTAGGTTTAAAGACTTGTAAAAATATTTAATGAGTTTAGAAAATATAATTTTAAAAATTATGCATGTAGGGTTTGTAATTTATATTTTATAATAAATATAAAGAGGATTTTTATAAAGATATTGTGAATAAATGATTTTGTGCATAAATGACTTGTACACTAGTTTAAATAACTTGTAAATATATTATCTTGTAAAAATATTGTATAAATAAATTAGGGTTTGTAAAATATATATAAATTCATAGTTATGTGAGATTAGGGTTTTATCGGGAGTTAAAGTAAAATTAAGGTTTTTATGCTTTAGGGACTTGTACATTAATTAGATGATTTGTACTTTAGTATTTCTAGGGTTTTATTGTTCATAAATGTTGTTATGGTAGTTTAGGGTTTCATAAAACTATTATCAGTTAAGGTTGGGTTGCAAGCACGGTTATTCGAGATGTGATCTCCGTCACATAAGATAATAGTCACAATCAAAATAAAAATAAAAAATTTACACGTAGAAAAGGATAAATATTCCGAGAGATAGTTTATTTAAATAAGGGATTTTTCACAGTGGTTACAGTCACCCACCGTCAAGGGAATCTCGTCCCGAGATTCAGTTTACGTTGGGTGTGGAAATTGGGAAAAGTGAAGTATAGAGATAGCTAGGTTCAAATTTCTAACCTATTCAGATAGGGAACATGAGAAAGGAATAAATCGTACAACGATTTAGTTTAGGAGGAGAATTTGATATGCTTAAAATGCCTCAAGTTAAAAATAAAATAATATGATATTATTTTATTTTTATGTCCTATGTCTTCAAAAATATTATTTCACTGCTAAATCCTTAATTATAGTTTTGACCTAAAAGAGTCGTCTAGGAATTTCTATTTGATACCTAAGGGAACGTAGTTTGGTCAGTCTTTTTCCTACTGGATGAATTAAATTTGAATGTTTTGCCACCTAGTGCGCCACTATGCAACTGTCAGATTCTAAAGTGGAGGAATAGTGATGGTAACGTTCGAATAATCGGTCGAATAAAGGGTAGAATTTTTCTTATAAATATCTCATTTCTAATCCTCATTTTTCATCACAAAGTTTCCTTTCTAAAAACCTCAAATATGCCGCCTTTGGCTATCATCTTAGCAATTATGTACATGGTTGCGGTTGTTACTTACATGGCGTATAATCCAGAAGGGGATTTTGGTCTCCAAGGTGCGGTCCTAGTGTTTATCATACTACTTACGATTGTTGCCTTTTTCATGGATTAGGTTTGGGGAAAGTAAGTCTCACGCTAAGGTCACTAGGATGGTCTTTTGTTTGTGTAATCCTCAATGTAATAAAGCTTATGTAATCCTTGTAATATTAGCACTTCTGTTGCTAACTATGTTTCTATGTACTATCTTCCAAGATTCCTAATAAAATTTGGGTTTGTGAATTCCTATGGTTTTTCTATCCTCAATTTTTGTTGAATTCCTATTTTAGAGAAAATGAGTAGTAGTAACGGACTTTATTATATTCAATTAAAGGTGATAGGTTATGAAAAGATTTTTTTTTTTTTTTTTTTTTTTTTTTTTTTGATATTTTTGCTGTTTAAATAAAAATTAGTAAAAAGTCTTGAGAAAATAACTGTCCAATTCATTACATGATTTTTCCTAATTATACATAGTTGATCAGGCTATGTATAATCGAGGATCAAATGATGTGGTGTTTTGACTCAGCCGTGTGATATTTATTTCTTTTCAAAAAGCTTTAGATGGTGTTCAACGCGAAATTTTTCAGGAATTAATATCATAATTTATTTCTTAAAAGAATGGAAAATTTTTAGTTCATACTACAGTAATGGGTTTAAGGTTTTTCCTAGGGTAATAATGGAGTATCTTCAAATTTAAATCTTAGGGTTCTTCTAAAGTTCCTATGAGATAAGGATAATCTATTGTTTCCTCAAAATAATATTTTACCAATTTCCTAAAGGTATACTAGATTCTAGGTAGGTAACGTCTATGAATGGGGTAAGGAGGAATAGAATAGATAATGAAGCTAAACGCAGATTAAGTTTATTGCGGAAAAGTTACAGGATGAAAGTAGAAAGATAATTTATTACATTAGGTTAGAGAGTTAAAAGGAAATATAGCTTAGCGAGTTCTAATCCTCAATTTATTTATCTCCTACAAGGATTTATCTTCTGTTTAAATATTAAAGTCATCTTAGGACATGGTTGGGATTCCTAATGAGTTCTAGTTTTTCTTTATACCAATCTCAGTTTTCCTATTGGTATTAGGGTTTTTCCTATCAAGTTTTCTTTTAAAGTCCTTTCTCTTAGGCGTAGCACTTAGCTTAATTCCTAGGTCGGGAATTCTTAGGTTAAGATGATGGTCTTTCTATCATTGAGTTTTCGCTTTCGGTTATCCTAGGGTACGGGTAATGGTAGGTTTGGTTATTCTTCCTAGGTTTTATTATTACCTCAATAAGACATGCGTTTATATTTTGTCCATGTTAGATTATCAAGGTACAACTTATGATAATCATAAGGTCACAACATGTCCAAATATCATACGAGTATGCAAGATGATCATCACTGGTCCATGTCAACCGATACCATATGCAGCAAAATACAACAAAATCAAGACCACATATAGTCATAAATAACTTGTACTAATTTGTTATATATATATAACAGATTAGTATAAGCGTCATATTTATGCTACATATCTCGTGGCCAAGATATTGTACAGAAGCTGATAGGTATAAATCTGATTTAGTGGGTACCAGAAACTCTTCTGAGTTAACTTTTCAGTTTGACAATCATGCTGATGAGGATGTATATTTACTCTGGGTAAGGAACAAACTAATAGAAGCTAAAGTTCAGCGACTTTCTCTTCATTCATCAAGTTCTCTTCCGAAATTTATCCTAGAGGGAATTTCTATTGGTTATAGCCTAGTCTAGGTGGGTCTTGGTATGTTGGGTTATAGCATGATATCAATAACTTGATTAATTGTTTTACCAAAACAATTAATGCAACGTCTTTTATTAACACAGCATGTGGTAGGTTAAGAATTTTGTGTCTCTAATATGGATACTTGGGTTCCTAGTTTTTAATAGTGGTCCTAGTTTCTGTCACTTACTATGTTACCAGTTGGGTGGTTGTCTATGGTTGGAGTTTGTGGGAAGGACTGTTATCTAGAGTGAGGTTTGGGGTGGTTTGGTTAACTTTACGGGTTCGGGAGACATGGTACTGTAATAATTTGCAAATAATAATTTATAAGAAATTATTACTAATAACATTTGGGAAGGAAACTAAAGGTGAAATGTAAAAATATCAAGAGTACGAAGTTTAGTATAAAGGATCCTAAATGGATAAGGCTCTAGTAGGGTTTCATCTTGATGTCCTAGTCTAGACAGGAGTGGGATGAATTGGATAGGGGAATCAGGATTCTGTAACCACTTTATAGTTATTATTATTCCATTTATGCAGTTTAAACGATTAACAACAACCTATATACAAATAACGTTTCAGTAACGGCGTGGCACGGAGGACTTTGGTTAAGTTTTTGTGAAAACCGGTTATAGTCCAATGTTTGAAAACATTTGGTTCTCTATAACCACAAGCTCTGATACCAATCTGTAACACCCCCATTTTCGGATTACGCAGCGGAATATAAGCTTGGGGTGCTACTTCATGGTTCACAGTCATGGAAATAGAAAACGACTCGAAAAGAGACGTTTTTAAATAAAAATTGTTATCATTCATTTATTTAATATCAGAGTACATAAGATAGATCCCAGAGGGAGGTTCAGAAATACATGATAAAAGTTACATTATTTATTGAATGATAACAAAGTGGACACTCTTGTAAAAAGAAAGTCCACAGCCACTTCGTGCCATCGCCATACTCCTAGTTACCTGAGATAAACATGCTTAAAAAGTCAACACAAAGGTTGAGTGAATTTATAGTGTTTAAAATTATAATCGGTTTGAACACAAGCCAAAGTAAAAGAAATCAGTTATATCGTAATTCAGAAATATTGCACTAAACCTCATGACACGCAATGCGTTAACAGTTTCCAGGTTCCACAAACATGATTGAAATGCGAGTGGTCTCGCCCCCGAGTTAAAGATATCAAATATAATGCATCTGCCTAACCGGCTACCACGAAGATATCCATCCGGTTAGAACAAATGGGTCGTCAGGCCAATAGATCTATTCATATATTCGCGCTCACCCAGCAGGTGACTAATGGTGCATGATATGAGGGTCTTTTAAATAAATAATTCAATCTCAATAATAACGAACAGTTAGCCTAGTGCAATAACAATCAAGAAAATACTTGTGTTCGGTTTAATAGCATGTATCTCCCCACATATTTGGAAAACACGTAAGTAAGAAAAGTGGGACTATAAACTCACCTGAACAATCTGGATGGAAAACAAAATGAAATACAGTTGATAAACGTCTCCGGCTTGCAACCTGAATTGGTTATGTCAAGTTTCTCAGTAATTGTTTCTTAATATATAAGTTTTTATTATTCGTTTCGTTATTTGGTTTGTTGATTAAATACTTAATTGAGCCAATATGTAGTTTCAAAAGTAATATTTTATTATATTTTCTTATTTGTAAGATTTGGTTTCGTCTGTTCGTTAAATGGACACTTCGTTGGTTAGTTACGGTTTAAAACGTATATTAAGTTTAATTAAAACTTAATAATAATAATAATAATAATAATAATAATAATAATAATATAATAATATTAAATAAGATTAGGGTTTTATAATATTTTCATTTCAAACCTTCAAGTTTCTAAAGTTGGCAAATTTTACCCTTAGACTTTATGGAAATGACAACTTTTACCCCTGGACTTTAGTTAATTGACACTTCATACCCTTAAGTTTCAAAATGTACTGTTTTTACCCCTTAGGGATTCCCTGATCCCAAAACTAGTCCTAATTCGAAAGTTATTTAAAATTTGACAGTTTCAGTCCCTATGTCTCATTTATTTTCCACCCGACATCCTTTGTTCAAAAATAATTTATTTCTAATGATTTAAGCCGTAATCTTTTACAAAACCTTTTCTAAAGTGTTTATAAATGTTTTAAAAGTATTTTTGCCAAGAATCGAAGCTTGGTTCGAACCCACGAATTAGAAACTTAAATCAGAAACTCGTTATCCATTTTACTCGACACAGATTTTTATCTCAACTTCAAACGCCCCGTTCTCCCTCGTTTCTCAACGAAAATCGTTGATTCTTTTTCCTACTTTTAGCCCTTTTAAAGTACTTTAACCATGTCGAAAACTAGAATTTTAGAAGTTCGTTTGATAGGGTAAAATAGCGTTCAAAGCAGCAGATCTGCTGCTATTCGACAGAAGCAAAAAGAAAAAGAAAAACTTATTTTTGTGAAATCCGATTTTTAGACCATGTGTTTTTATGTTATGAGTAGTTATTATAACATGTTTAAAGTGTTCCTAGACTATTTTTAATATCCTAGATCCTCTTGAACTTTCATTTCGAAATTATTTATATATATAGCTCGATATGAACTAGATTCAACAAAAATAGGTTTTTGCTATTTCTGGGTTATAATACTTATTAAGACATGTTCTAATATGTATTTAGACATAAAATATATATAGGAAAGTAAATGAAAAAGGTCATAGGTATACCTTACTTGGTTTGGTCGACTAGGGCAAGATTTTTGTGAAATGGATCGAATTGAGCTCTCCTGGGTTCTAGCCTTATTTTACTGCCTTCTTAGGTTTATTTAGACTTAATCTAGGCTTATGGGATCAGTAGTGAAATGGTGTGAGGTTGTTTGTGGTGATTCGAATGGTTATGGGAAGATTAGGGTTTTATGGGGTGTTCTATTTATAGAGAGAACTAGCTAGGGTTTTAGGGAGTTCCTGGAGGTTCTAGTGACTGAAGGTGGTGATGTGGGTGGCTATGGTTGGCGCCATGTGGAGAGGAGGGGGAAAGTGGTGATGTGGAATGTTACTAACCTTACACATAAGCTTATTTCTAGAAACATAAGATGTGGCAACTTAGGGTTCTTTCATTTGGAGCTTAAGGATGAAGAAATATCCAGGGTTTAGTTGGTTTTAAGTTAGGATTGAACTAAATGGCTTAACTAGTCTAGTTATGGTTCGACTTGTGCATAGGGAAGGTGTACTTAAGCTTTGTTGACTTGTAAACTAGGGTTTAAGGTAGAACTAGGGTTCCTAGGTTTAAGACTTAGTTAAAAATGAATTTTGAATCCTTATGTCCTAATTAAACATATATCGAATTGTATATAAATAGAGAAAAATGATTTTTGTGCTTTAGAAAATTGTACTCTAGGCTTATAAGACTTGTACTTATGTAAGAAAAATAAGAAAAATATATTTTTAATTATTTCTTAATTTTCTATAATTTTTATGTAATTTTTATTAAGGTTTAAATACAAATAAATGAGTTTTTATGATCTTGTGCATTAAAGGGTTGTACATTTAGTTTAAGAATTTGTACACTTATTTTATAAATAAATAAACTCATTTTAATAATTAGTATGTGAAATTATTACATATTATGTCTTTATTAAGGTTTAAATATATATTATTGTGTTTTTATGATTCTATGCATTAGGGAGTTGTACTTTAAGTTTATGGAGTTGTACATATGTTAAATAAATAAATAAATTATTTTTATAATTTATGATGTAAAAATATTACATAAAATGTCATTTTAGATAACTATTATTAAGGTTTTATTTAGGATTTTATAAATATATAGTTTTATGCATAAGAGACTTGTACTTTAGCTTTAGTAAGGTTGTACTATAATTTAGAATATGAGAAAAATGTAATTTTTATAATTTATTAAGTTATGAAAATTATATGTGAAGTTTTGTTAAGTTAAAAGTAAATAAATGGAATTTTTAGTTTATATGCATTAGGTACTTGTACTTTAGGTTTAAAGACTTGTAAAAATATTTAATGAGTTTAGAAAATATAATTTTAAAAATTATGCATGTAGGGTTTGTAATTTATATTTTATAATAAATATAAAGAGGATTTTTATAAAGATATTGTGAATAAATGATTTTGTGCATAAATGACTTGTACACTAGTTTAAATAACTTGTAAATATATTATCTTGTAAAAATATTGTATAAATAAATTAGGGTTTGTAAAATATATATAAATTCATAGTTATGTGAGATTAGGGTTTTATCGGAAGTTAAAGTAAAATTAAGGTTTTTATGCTTTAGGGATTTGAACATTAATTATATGATTTGTACTTTAGTATTTCTAGGGTTTTGTTGTTCATAAATGTTGTTATGGTAGTTTAGGGTTTCATAAAACTATTATCAGTTATGGTTGGGTTGCAAGCACGGTTATTCGGGATGTGATCTCCGTCACATAAGATAATAGTCACATTCAAAATAAAAAAAAAAAAATTTACACGTAGAAAAGGATAAATATTCCGAGAGATAGTTTATTTAAATAAGGGATTTTTCACAGTGGTTACAGTGTGGATAATGAAGCTGTTACTTTTAACCATGATCAAACTTCGAAGTACTCCTCAAATTATGATTCTAAATCGGTTAACCGAATAGATGTCATTGACATTGCTTCAGAGGAGTACTCTCAAGAGAATTTTGGTTATTTTCATAATTCTGTGAGTGGTGATCCCACTCCATCTTCTCAACCTATCATTTCCGACTCTTCCCCTTCTCTCCCTCCGTTTGAGGGAAGTGATTCCAATTTGGAAGAGATCGAGGCTTTTCTCAAGTGTGATTCATTTCTTGAAGGAATTGATAACGCTGAGATTGATCTGGAGGGAGATATTCTTTCTCTTGAGAAATTGTTAAATCAGGACAATTCTTCTCCTCTCCCTCCCGTTGAACTTCATAAGAAAGAAATCAAGTCAGTTGAAAAAACTGATAAATTTCCTGAGATCCAGTTTAAGGACTTGCCTCCTCCACTTGAAATTCTTGAGGAGGAAGTTCTTGTTTTAATGGCTATTCAGATCTCTCTTCTTCCCTTCACCTACCCGGTGATTTCCCCTATCTTTCACTCATTTGGGAGTGAGGATATTACCTTTGACCCCGGCATTGTCCATCTAACATTGGTTTAAATGCCGGATTTATCTCATCGGTGTGGAACTTTCTTATGCTCAATTGGTTATCCAAGCATCTTGAATGAAAGTCCGATAGAGATGGTTTCTTCCACTTACTTCCCCATGAACCAATGAATTCGGGGTCGAGTCAAGCTAGCGACTCGGTTATCAAAAACAGTAGCAAAATATGGGTTTTCACCCATGTTTCACCTAAGTGTGGGGGAGATGCCCCACATGTTGTAAATATGTATATTGTAAGCTAAAAAAAAAAAAAAAAAAAAAAAAAAAAAAAAAAATGTGTATATAAAATAATGGCTATTAGTATTTCCCTTTTACGTTCTAAGTGTTGGTTTAACAACCGGTTCTTTGAATATTGAGGGCAATATTCAGTTCTAAGTGTGGGGGGGAATTCTTGCGAATTTGATCAAATGTACCATCTAGTACCCCCATTTTAGCCAAAATTTTTAAATTTTTTTTCTCACTTAGAACGCAATAAATGGTTATCAGTCCGCCATGTCTAACCCACATAAGGATTGGCTAATCCGAGAGCAAACGGCTCTTGGTAAAGATGTCTCAAATCCGTTGATGGCTTGCAATTTGCCGAAAACTGTATGGTATTCGACTCACCATATCTTTATAAGTGAAGAGTTGGCTAGCCCGCAAGGTTATGACTTGTGGTTAAGGCAGTGGAAAAACCATGATTGGTAATCAGCTCACCAAAGATAATAACTGTATTTTATCTAAGAGTTGGCTAGTCCAGAAGCAAACGGCTTTTGGTAAAGACAAATCAAAACCGTTGACAGCTGATGGTTTGCTCAAAATCATTTGGTTATCATTGTACCAAAGTATCACATACTAAAACATTGGCTACTCCAGAAGTAATGGCTTTTGGTAAAGAGATAAAATCCATTAAATTTTCATAAAAGATTGCTAGGGACTAGCAATAGTTTAGTGTGGGGGATTTGATATGTGTCTAAATACACATATATATTACCCTGTTTAAACCCACATAAACGACCAAAAGCACACAAATAACCAATAAATGTTATAAATATCATGAAAATGTGTTTTTATATGTTTCAGATGCAAAATGATTAAAATCAAGTGAAAACATACAAAGTTTGCATAAATGGCAAGTCTAGTCCCTCGAATTTCAAAAGTTGTCAAAATTAGTCATCGGGTATTTTAAAAATGGAAAATTATGTTTTATACCCTTAAACTATTCATGAATGACAAATTAGAACCTTTTTGATAACTTTTGGAAAATTACAATTTCACCCCTAAACTTTTGGAAAATTACATAAATGGTCCTCGGGTGTTTTAAATTGTAACAAAATACAAAATAGGTCCTTTGGTTTATCTAACTTGGCAATAATGGTCCTTGTGATAACTATGGTGAAATTACAGTTTCAGCCCCTCAACTATGCAGAAATTACAAGATTGGTCCTTGTGCTTATTTAAACCTAAATCCGGATCCAAATTATACCCTAAAATCCAAACCATTAAACCCACACAAATACTAACCCAGCTACTTACCCAACCCAACCCAAAACATAACCCGGCCCAATCCCTTTTATTTAAACCGAAGGTTTGACTTCGGTCAAACCTATCCCTTCCCTTAAAACCGCCAAAACCACCCTGCAATACCACCATCTCCACCGCCCTTCTGACACCACCCACCCCCTCCTCTTATATCACTTCACCTAACACTCCAAATGCATTTAATGCATCTTCCTTCTCCCCAACAGTCAGAGATAGTGGATTTACCACTTTCCCATTTTTCCCGCCAAAAGTGGAAATGGACGATGGAGATCAAATTGAAGCAATTCAAGGGTGGGGATATGTTCAAGGATGTCGACTAGGGTTATCCCACTTTAATTATGTATAAATAGAATGCAATGTAAGCTTTAAAAAGCAAGTAGGTAAAATTAGCATAAATCGTATTTTAATTTCCAGTAGTAATAAATTGTAATCTCAAGTTTCAATCATCAATACAAGTTAATTTTAGTATGTTTGATGTTGTTCTTTGTCCAATTTCAGTAGTTAATAATAATTCTAGTTTTCTAAGTTGTACTGAGAAATCAAACATAATTGAGTAAGTATTGAAATAGCTATTTCTATAAGCTTATATAAGCTTTACATAGCTTGTTGTAAGTTTATTATAGATTAAACTAGTTCTGAATTCAAGAAATCATGAAAGTCAACAAAAGTCAAAACTGAGGCCAAGAAGCTTTTCTGGGTGGACAAGCTAATTCAGGAAGCTTTTTGTGGTTTTCTAGCTTGTGTGAACAAGCTAGGAGTGGTTCTAGTCCTTGTTCTCTTGTTCCATAGCTTTTTCAGTTGTAAGATTTTCTCAATTTTAGCTTAATTTTGCATTTTACTGTAGAAGTGCTTATCAGTAGCTTATCATTGTTGTTATTTGCTTATTGATAGTCCTTAAGTGTATTTCATAAGTTATATCAGTAGTTCACTAGCTTTGTTTTCATTTTCTTAAAATCACTCAAAAAGCCAAAAACAGCCAATAAGGCATAGCTTATCAAACTGCTTATTTAGTTGTTAAAAGTTGATCATTAGAGTCTAACTAAGTTGTTTAATCAGTAAAACCTAGACTTGTAGTTTATAAAATTGTGTTTTATTTGTTAAATCCTCAACAGACACATATTAAGGGTTGTTTGGTTTTGTGCAGTCAAAGGGTCAAACCCATGTTTACTGTGCATTGGCCAATATCCCAACTTTGAACCTGCTTAATTTAGGCCAAATAAGGTGTTTTCAAGTTCAAATTAGCAATATAAATAGAAAATCAAGTTTTGCTTTGGCTGTGGGAATTTCAGCCCTTTAAAAGCTCAAATTAGCCATTTTAAGCCATGAGCTCATTTTGGCCTTGGTTTTGGTTTTTCTGAGTCATATGTGATCCACTTTGAGTATTCACAAAAGTTGGATTAGTGCCTTGGTCTGTGCACTCTTCTGCACAAACACAAAACACATCAGCAACTCAGTATATACTGAGTTGCTTAGGCTGCTGATCTAGGGCAAAATTGGACCTCAATTGGTGTTATTGTGATAGGGCTTTTAGTGTTTTTATATAGCCAGTAGTATAGGGTAACTTTTTCCCCCATTAGGTTGAATCTCAATAGCTTATTTGACTGCTTAATTTGCCCTGCAATTTGGCTTGATTTCTGCTATTTCTGTCAAAACTTTGCAACTGATTTGGTACTTAATTGGCTTATCTGTGGGATTAGCTGTTTGAAATAAGTTGTTTTAAGCTTATCTAAGTTGGTTTAACCTGTCCTGAGCATTTGGTTGATTTCTGTGCTGATTAGCTTATTTCTAGCTTATTTGCTTACTGCTTATCTGCCCAAATCAGCTCTCCAGGCTTATTAAACTTTTCATTTTATTTTTCCTATCTTTTAATTTATATTTTAGAATTATCTGTAAAGTTTCATAATTTTCTGAATAGTTTTGATATTTTTAATCTTTTTTATTAGTTTCCAATAGTATTTAAATCATAATAAATAGAATATTAATCAGAAAAATATAATTTTAATTTTCATAATTTTCTTTTGTCATTTTTAATCTAGGAAAAATATAATCTTATTTTTAGACCTTAAGAAAAACCAAAAATAGAAATATAGTGATAGCTTCTATTTAATAGAATTTATCTTTTTTAATTTTAATTAAGTAATTTTCATTTTTATAATTTTCTTAGCTTCTTTTCATCTTATAATATTTTTAGAAAAAGTTTAAGAATTTTCTTTGTTCATTTAGTATTTTTTATAATTTAAATTAGTTTAATAAGTAATTAAATAATAAATAATTAATAATAATTAAATAAAAAGTTAAAAAAATATAATTTAAGTTTTTAAATAAGTTTTAAGTCATTTTACAATTTTAGGTTTTAATTTTCTAAAATTTTAGTTTTTGTCCCATTTTAGATTTTCCGTTGCGCGTTTTTAGGGTAATTAATTCGCGTTTAATTTTCTTGTGCATATCTGTTTTTAAATTGTTATTTAGAATTGTTAAAAAGCATAATCAAAAGCAATCTAAATCATCAATCACTCTAATCCTAGCTTTTCACAGTTGCCCATTCACACCTCGTTGGGAAACGATCCGGGTGATCACTTGCCTGGTTTCACACTACACACGAGTATTCGTTCTGAGACTGTTTATATTTATATATACTTTTTCAGACGGATCAACTAACGAAATTGATCGAAAAACATAATGCACGGGGCGGAAGCGCTCTTAAACCGATACGACTCAATTTTGAAGACGAAGGAAATACGAATCGGGGAAAGGAAAAGGTGGGCGAGGAGAAGGAGGATGACCTACACAAACCTTTTAAAGAGGTGTCAAGGTCACCATTCACTCGCCGCATCGTGGAATTCTCCGGCCCGAGCCATGTAATGCCGCTGAACATGAAGTTCTATGATGGATCAACGGATCCGAATGATCATCTCACCAGGTTCACAGGAGCCGCTAACCAAGGAGAATGGCCAATGTCGGTGTGGTGTCGCATGTTTCAGCAAACTTTGGACGGAGCAGCGGGAGGATGGTTTGAACGTTTAGGACCAGGGAGTATTGATAGCTGGAACGAGTTAAGAGAGCAATTCTCGACAAGATTTTCCCTTCGGAAGAAATGCATAAAAGACCCTACGGAGATTACAAAAATTATCCGGCGAGCTCATGAGTCCCTTCTGGATTTTAAGGAAAGGTGGACAGACGAGGCAAGCTACTTCAACGGTGTACCGGAGATTATGAGGGTCTCCGCCTTCATGAGCGTACACAAATGTCCAGCCCTTGCCAAAAAATTCTCCGATAGAGTACCACGAACGGTTACTGTAAAACCCTAAAATCTAAAATGAGCAAAAAGACCAAAATGCCCCTGCTAGTTTAAAATTTAATTAAAAGCTTATAATGTATCAAATAAATTCCAAACTTCTGGCAATGCACATGTTATGATCCCAAATAATTTTGAAAATATCATTTAACATTTATACAAGTGGTAAAATTACCAAAATACCCCTATTAGTGCCGAATGGATAATATTAAGCTATATTATGATTTTAAAATGCATTTAATTAAGTAAATGAGGAAATAATCAATCAAGTGATTTGGCTAACCAAAATTTCCGAAAATTCTGGTCAACCTCCCCTCCTATGACTCGGCACTCACTCTTAAAAATCAATCCACACCTCATTTATCTCTAACCCTAATTTCCGAGTAGAGAGAAAAACACAAAGAAATCTCCATTGCCTCCATTCGATCCATAAAAATTACCAAGGCATTTTTCTGAGTTCAAACACAATTCAAGGAGTCCTAGAAAAATCGTGTGGAGTCCATTTGTTGCCCGATTCATTTGTGGTGGATTTATTTCTATCGCTAGCTCAATTTAAAGGTATAATTCGTATCAATTAAATCAAGCTTTGTAAAATTCGATTCTTATTTTTCCTGGAGTCCTTATATCATATGTGATATGCGAAAATTGTGTACAAGGTGGTTTGATCCCATTTGGAGTCGTGGAGAATTCTTCCTTTGTCGATTATCCATCCGAGAAGAAATAATTTGTGTGGTCTTATTCACTCGTCCTAAAAATCTTCTGGTATTTTTCCTAGCTTCCATTGATCGTATATAATCTAAGAAAAATAATAAAAATGATCCATGCATTGTAAATAATTCGTATGAAAATTCATGTGTTATTAAACCCTAGAATCGAAATAATTCAAGATATTATGCATGCGATTTTCCAGGTCTAGTAAATAATTTTCGTGGGCTATATGATCATAATATAACACCATAAAAATGCTTATTTGATTTATTGAGGCTTAAAACTATTATTGGTGAATTATGTATTAATCGGCTAGAAAGGGAAAATAAGAACAAAGACCTAGCGTGGGAACTAGGGTTCCAAAAGGGTTAGATCTGATTTAAAATGAATATTAATGATGTTGAAATGATTGCATGATGATGAGATTCGATTAGGGTTTCATTTGGTTAAAAATTGTGTATACCGATTTGTAAATAAATATGAAAGGGTGTGTTTTGCCAATAATGAAACTCATGGGCTATTTTTGTCGTGTGCTATAAATCATGTGTGACTTGTAAAAATTATAAAATGAAGGGCCTATATGTAAAATTTGTGAGAAAATGAATTAAGTTGAAATTGTTATATCGAATTAGAAAATTAATAAATACAAGGACTAAACATGTAATTTCTGAAAAGTGGAGGTCGACTTGTGTTATGAATGATATTCAGGGACTAAGGTAGAAATTTGGATATTTATTGGGCTAATATGAAATTATTATTAATTAATGAATTAAATGTAAATCTTAAGGACTTAATATGTAACCTTATTAAAATAGAGGGACCAAACTTGTAATTTCTAGGAACTTGGGGCTGTTTTGAATAAATAAATATATTCAGGGAATTATGTGTCATTTTGATAATTTAATGGCTTGACATGTAACTATTGGTAATTAAAGGTTGAAATTGTAAGTTTAAGGACTGAATATGTAATTTTGATATCTAGAGGGACTAAATGTGTGAATCATGAATAATTGTGGATACTTTCGTACAACATGATAAAATAAGTGTTCATGGAGTAATTTTGATAAAATAAGGGGCTAATGTGTAATTATGCATGTTTGAAGGTTTAAAATGTAATTTTGGAAGTTCAGGGGTATAAAATGTAAATTATGAAAACCTGAGGACCAAAGGTGTAAATATGATAAAGATACTTTACTTTCAACAAATTTGACCAAATTAAGCTATGTACTAAATATTGCTAAAAGTGGAAACCTTCTAATTATGGAAACCTTCTAAAAGTGGAAACCTACTAAAAAGGGAAAGTTACTTAAAATGGAAAGATGATTAATTAAGAATGATTTGTAATCCCCTTCTACTCCTTTAGGTGTGAAGAAGGAGAGACTTTGAGCTTTTCCCTCATTTCTGTGCTTGTTTCTATATTTGCTTTCGTCATAAGGTACGGATACTCTGCCCTTGTTCTGTAAGGGTTCTATACAGTGATGTTGACTTATGATTCTGTTAAGTTTTCTCCAAACCATTGCTATGAACCCCATTTGTTTATGATCCTTTGCTTATGAACCTTGATCTGCTGAACCTTTGATTTGGACCTTTGACACTAGTTCTGAACCTTTGATATGAACCCTCTGTTATGAACCTATTATGATGAACCTTATGATATGACACATTTGATATGATATGACTCTTAGTTTGATACCCGAGCCACTTTTCTGTTACCTAGCCAGGAAGGTAACCTGGCCGTGTCTGTGATGCACCACTGGCATGACTCATGTGTGGGTGAGTGATTCCTCACACCGTCCCCATTCTGATTATGATATGCGCATTACTTTGATTATGGATTATATATGTTTCTGGGGGGCGTATGGATTGCAATCCTAGATCTGATCTGTTTAGTGGATTTAACTGTTTATGCTATGATATGATTTGTCTGGTGACTGGTGCTGTGTGCAATACACGCCTTTCACAAACTGTCTGGGAGCTGATCACTCCATTTGATACATGAGGTCACCCCTCATATTATCTGGTTGCCTAAGAGGTATCCCCTCTGCATGTGTATGATTATGAGTATGATATGATATGTTTCTGGGCTCGTGGTAGATGACTATCCTATTTCTTCTCTTTTATCCATTTGATTCTGATTTATACCTTATGATATTTCCCAGTGCTTCATTATGTTTATGTTTCATTATCTTTGTTGTATTATGTATCTGTTCACTGAGCTTTGTAAGCTCAGCCGCACGTTTTCTTTTCCATGTGCGGCAGGTATCTAGCTGGGAGATGGATTTATGCTTGGGATGAGAGTTAGAGGAGCTTTTGCCTTAGATGATGTCCTACCCTAGTCTTGCCATTTTATTTCAGCTTTTGGATATTGGATCTATTTCGTTATGTATTTCCTTGGGATTATTTCTTCCTTTCATTTGAGACTTATGTATTGAATTCCAGTCGTGTTGACTTGGTTCATTTCATGATTATGTTTATTGGCTTCCGCTGTGAATATGTATGTATGCTTTGATTTGTCACCATAATGTGATGCTTCTACCCTTGTCGGGTTGGGGTGTTACAATTATGGTATCAGAGCCCAGGTTGCGACCTGTCGTACATAAGCTTTGGCCTGTGAAACATGTGGACCATAGGATTTGACCCTTAAGTTTTAAGTTTTGACTGGTGAGGCTTTGGGTAGGCATAGGTTTCTGTTTCGTCTTCCATTTCGTGCTTATTTTTCCCTTATGTTTGCTAACTCTTTTCATGATCATTCAGATGGTGAACACTCGCTTTACTCAGTACTCTAATGGGGATGATGGCCCCAACTTTGAAGAGATGATAGCCGCTGCTGTGGCTGCTGCTCTTCCGCGAGTGGTGACTGAGGTCACCAATAATATCCGGAATGGGGCTGGTCCTTCTGGAGGTGGTGGTGGTGGTGATGCTCAACCCACTGCTCCACCCGCTGCTCCTCCGGCTGGTATCCACGTGTGGATCGAGAGGTTTAATAAGCTAAAGCCTCTCACGTTCAGGTCCGCTGTTACTCCCCATGAGGCGGAGGATTGGATTACGCACGTCGAGAAGTTGTTTCGTGTTCTGGGATGTGCTGACGAGTTTAAAACTCGTTTGGCCACATTCAAGCTAGAGGGTGATGCTCAGAATTGGTGGACTGCTCTTGTTCAGGCCAAAGGGGATGATTTTGCTGAGACTTGTTCGTGGGCAGATTTTATTGAGGCGTTTTATAAGCAGTACATTCCTATGGCAGAGCAGCTGAGGTATGAGAGGGAATACGGGTCTATTCGTCAGGGTGATCATGAGTCTTCTGGAGATTTCATGCAGCGTTTCTTACGTCTGGCTAGTTTCGTGGGGCCAGAGGTTACTGGGGATTCGGTTCGTCAGGCTCGTCACTTCAAGTGGGCTCTTAAGAAATGGGTGTTAGACCGGATCGTTAACACTCCATTTGATGATGTGGCTAGTGTTCAGGACGCCGCGCGTAACATCGAGTTGTTGCATGCGGACAGGGTGTCTAATAAGCGTGATAGGGATGGTAACCGGGTAGATTTTCGGGGTCGGCAGGACCAAAGGCAGGATTCTCGGGGTCATGGTCGTCAGGACCAGAGACAGGATCTTCGAGGTCGTCAGGACCATGGGCATGAGCAGCAGGGTCGCCAGGACCGAGGTGGTGATTATAGGCGACAGGATTCCAGGAACCAGGATCGTCGGGATTCTGGTAGGTATGGTAGTGACCGACAGGGTCAGGGTGGTAATAACCGGCGTAGGGATTCTCAGCAGTATCAGCAGTCGGGATCTTCTGGTCAGAGAGGTTCTGTTCAGGCTCTACCTCCTCCTCCTTTGTGTACTACATGTGGGAAACCACATCCGGGTCCTTGTTACAAAGCTTCTGGTGGTTGCTTCTCTTGTGGATCTACTTCTCACAAAGTCAAGGACTGTCCTAAGAAGAATGTTGGTGAACCTAAAGTTGATACTAGGACCGCTCCTAATTCAGGCCGGGTCTATTCTATGACACGTGACCAGGCAGCTAGCACCTCAGGTACTATTACGGGTTTTCTGTATATTGAAGATCGTATTGTTTTCGTTTTATTTGACACCGGTGCTACGCACTCCATAATATCCACATCACTTGCAAATAAAATAAACGTAAACCCAACTCAATTAATGAACCGAATATCTATTGCTACCCCGATGAAAACTCATGTGATTATTGATGTTGAGTATGTTAATTGCCCTCTCCGTTTCGATGATCGTATTCGTCCTGTGAACCTTCTTCCCATTGATATGGTTGATTTTGATATCATTCTGGGCATGGACTGGTTAGCTGCTCATAAGGCGACCATTGATTGTTATGCTCGTAAGGTGATCTTTGGTGATCTTCACCATCCTGATTATGTTTATTCTGGTTCCCAACCTCTGAAATCTGTAAAGATTATTTCGGCTATGAAAGCCCGGACTTTGATTGCGCATGGCTGTCTTGGTTTTCTTGCTTCTATTAAAGATACCTCTGTTGATGTTCCTAGCATTGATAGTATTCGTACTGTGCGCGATTTCGCCGATGTATTTCCGGATGAACTTCCTGGCATTCCTCCTGTCAGGGAAGTCGAGTTTAGCATTGATCTGATTCCGGGTGCTGAACCCATATCTAAAGCTCCTTACCGCATGGCACCGATTGAGTTAAAGGAATTAAAGGAGCAATTGCAAGAACTGTTGGAAAACGGTTTTATTCGTCCGAGCGTATCTCCTTGGGGTGCTCCCGTGTTGTTTGTTAAGAAGAAAGACGGGAGCATGCGTCTTTGTATCGATTATCGAGAGCTTAATCGCATTACGATTCGTAACCGCTATCCTCTTCCCCGCATTGATGATCTATTCGATCAGTTGCAAGGAGCGAGGCATTTCTCTAAAATTGATCTGAGGTCTGGATATCACCAGCTTAGGGTGAGGGAGCAGGATGTTCCCAAAACGGCCTTTCGGACTCGATACGGTCACTATGAATTCTTGGTTATGCCTTTTGGTCTGACCAATGCTCCTGCTGTGTTTATGGACCTCATGAACCGGGTATTCCATGAATTTCTCGATAAGTTCGTCATTGTCTTCATAGATGATATCCTTGTGTACTCTAAAACCGAGGCGGAGCACGAGCAACATCTTAGTGTGGTTCTGGAGATTCTTCGACAGCAGCGATTGTATGCAAAGTTTTCGAAGTGCGAGTTTTGGTTGGATCGAGTGGCTTTCTTGGGTCACATAGTTTCTGCAGACGGCATCACGATGGATCCGGCAAAGGTTGAGGCTATCACAAAATGGCCAAGACCTACGAATGTGACGGAAGTGAGAAGTTTTCTGGGGCTTGCCGGGTATTATCGGAGATTTGTTGAGGGCTTTTCGCGTCTTGCATTGCCTTTAACACAATTGATGAGGAAAGGGGAGAAGTTTATTTGGACTGATGAGCGAGAGAGTAGTTTTGAGGAGTTAAAGAAGCGGTTAGTGTCGGCACCCATCTTAACTCTTCCATCGGGTTCCGGCGGTTTTCAGATTTATAGCGATGCATCGAAGAAAGGTTTAGGATGTGTTTTGATGCAGCATGGTAAGGTTATCGCTTATGCTTCGAGGCAGCTAAAGCCTTATGAGGTGAACTATCCGACGCATGATCTTGAGTTAGCAGCTGTGGTTTTCGCGCTAAAGATTTGGCGTCATTATTTGTATGGGGAGACTTGTGACATTTTCACCGATCATAAGAGTCTTAAATACATCTTCACCCAGAAAGAGTTGAATATGAGGCAGAGGCGTTGGTTGGAGCTTCTGAAAGATTATGATGCCAATATTCAGTACCATCCCGGTAAGGCGAATGTGGTCGCTGATGCTCTGAGTAGGAAATCCGGTATGATCGCGAGTTTGGAGTTTGAGCCTCGTGTTTTGCATGATTTAGAGCTTCTGGATGTGGAGTTTTGTGTTAGTGGTCATGGCGGTTATTGGGCTAGCCTTACGGTGGAGTCCAATCTTATTTTGCGAATTAAGGAAGCTCAGAAAGAGGATGGTGAGCTGTGGGCTATAGTCCAAAATGTTGAGGACGGCAAGCAATCAGAGTTTAGAGTTGATGATTCCGGTGTAGTATGGTTTGAGGATCGTCTCTGTGTTCCCAACGATCCTGAGCTTAAGGAGGCTGTTCTATCAGAGGCTCATAGTTCCCCTTTCACTATACATCCTGGTTCTACCAAGATGTACCGGGACCTTAAGCAACATTTCTGGTGGAGTGGCATGAAGCAGGATGTGGCTTCGTTTGTATCTAAGTGTTTGACTTGCCAGCAGGTCAAGATTGAACACCAGAGAGCTAGTGGGTTGCTTCAGCCATTGGAGATTCCGAAGTGGAAATGGGAGGAAATTTCCATGGATTTTGTGACTGGTTTACCTCTTACTCGTAGGAAGCATGATGCGATTTGGGTGGTCGTCGATCGACTAACCAAGTCTGCTCACTTCCTCCCTATTCGTGTGGACTACAGTGTTAGTAAATTGGCGGACATATTTCAGCAGGAAATCGTTAGGCTTCATGGCATGCCTACGGCTATTATATCAGATAGGGATCCTCGGTTTACGTCACGCTTCTGGAAGGGATTGCATAAGGCATGGGATACGCGCCTTAAGTTCAGTACCGCTTTTCACCCTCAAACGGATGGTCAGTCGGAGAGGACCATTCAGACTTTAGAGGACATGTTGAGGGCATGTGCCTTAGAGTGGACTGGCAGCTGGGACGATTATTTGTGTTTGGTAGAGTTTGCTTATAATAACAGTTGGCACGCGAGTATTCGTATGGCTCCCTTTGAGATGTTATATGGTCGGAAATGTAGGGCTCCGGTTTGTTGGAACGAGGTAGGTGAACGCGTTATTGAGGGACCGGAGTTAGTTCAGATCGCTACTGAGAAAGTGGATGTTGCTAGGGAGAAGTTAAAGGAAGCTAGGGCTCGTCAAAAGAGTTACGCTGACAAGCATAGGCGTGACTTGGAGTTTAGCGTTGGTGATCGGGTATTTCTTAAGGTTTCGCCGTTTCGAGGAGTTAAACGTTTTGGGATTAAGGGCAAGCTCAGTCCTCGATTCATCGGACCGTTTGAGATTTTGGATCGTATCGGAGAAGTTTCGTATCGTTTGGCTCTTCCTCCGCAGTTATCACATGTTCACGACGTCTTTCATGTATCTCTTCTGAGGGGATACAATTATCATCCTCTGCATGTGGTGTCTTACCCTTTTGATCAGATCCAACCAGATATGTCTCTTCCGGAGGAGCCGGAAGCTGTCCTTGATCGCCAAGAGCGAGTTATGAGACGTAAAGTTATTCCTTTTGTTAAGATTCTTTGGCGGAATCACCCAGAGTGGGAAGCTACCTGGGAGACCGAGGAGTCTATTCGAGCTAGTTATCCTCACTTTGTTTTCTGAATTCTGGTATGTCTCTATCTTATTTCCGATTCGTTTTTCATTCTGATTCTTTGCAAATTTCGGGGACGAAATTTTTTTTTTAGAGGGGAAGAAGTTGTAAAACCCTAAAATCTAAAATGAGCAAAAAGACCAAAATGCCCCTGCTAGTTTAAAATTTAATTATAAAAGCTTATAATGTATCAAATAAATTCCAAACTTCTGGCAATGCACATGTTATGATCCCAAATAATTTTGACAATATCATTTAACATTTATACAAGTGGTAAAATTACCAAAATACCCCTATTAGTGCCGAATGGATAATATTAAGCTATATTATGATTTTAAAATGCATTTAATTAAGTAAATGAGGAAATAATCAATCAAGTGATTTGGCTAACCAAAATTTCCGAAAATTCTGGTCAACCTCCCCTCCTATGACTCGGCACTCACTCTTAAAAATCAATCCACACCTCATTTATCTCTAACCCTAATTTCCGAGTAGAGAGAAAAACACAAAGAAATCTCCATTGCCTCCATTCGATCCATAAAAATTACCAAGGCATTTTTCTGAGTTCAAACACAATTCAAGGAGTCCTAGAAAAATCGTGTGGAGTCCATTTGTTGCCCGATTCATTTGTGGTGGATTTATTTCTATCGCTAGCTCAATTTAAAGGTATAATTCGTATCAATTAAATCAAGCTTTGTAAAATTCGATTCTTATTTTTCCTGGAGTCCTTATATCATATGTGATATGCGAAAATTGTGTACAAGGTGGTTTGATCCCATTTGGAGTCGTGGAGAATTCTTCCTTTGTCGATTATCCATCCGAGAAGAAATAATTCGTGTGGTCTTATTCACTCGTCCTAAAAATCTTCTGGTATTTTTCCTAGCTTCCATTGATCGTATATAATCTAATAAAAATAATAAAAATGATCCATGCATTGTAAATAATTCGTATGAAAATTCATGTGTTATTAAACCCTAGAATCGAAATAATTCAAGATATTATGCATGCGATTTTCCAGGTCTAGTAAATAATTTTCGTGGGCTATATGATCATAATATAACACCATAAAAATGCTTATTTGATTTATTGAGGCTTAAAACTATTATTGGTGAATTATGTATTAATCGGCTAGAAAGGGAAAATAAGAACAAAGACCTAGCGTGGGAACTAGGGTTCCAAAAGGGTTAGATCTGATTTAAAATGAATATTAATGATGTTGAAATGATTGCATGATGATGAGATTCGATTAGGGTTTCATTTGGTTAAAAATTGTGTATACCGATTTGTAAATAAATATGAAAGGGTGTGTTTTGCCAATAATGAAACTCATGGGCTATTTTTGTCGTGTGCTATAAATCATGTGTGACTTGTAAAAATTATAAAATGAAGGGCCTATATGTAAAATTTGTGAGAAAATGAATTAAGTTGAAATTGTTATATCGAATTAGAAAATTAATAAATACAAGGACTAAACATGTAATTTCTGAAAAGTGGAGGTCGACTTGTGTTATGAATGATATTCAGGGACTAAGGTAGAAATTTGGATATTTATTGGGCTAATATGAAATTATTATTAATTAATGAATTAAATGTAAATCTTAAGGACTTAATATGTAACCTTATTAAAATAGAGGGACCAAACTTGTAATTTCTAGGAACTTGGGGCTGTTTTGAATAAATAAATATATTCAGGGAATTATGTGTCATTTTGATAATTTAATGGCTTGACATGTAACTATTGGTAATTAAAGGTTGAAATTGTAAGTTTAAGGACTGAATATGTAATTTTGATATCTAGAGGGACTAAATGTGTGAATCATGAATAATTGTGGATACTTTCGTACAACATGATAAAATAAGTGTTCATGGAGTAATTTTGATAAAATAAGGGGCTAATGTGTAATTATGCATGTTTGAAGGTTTAAAATGTAATTTTGGAAGTTCAGGGGTATAAAATGTAAATTATGAAAACCTGAGGACCAAAGGTGTAAATATGATAAAGATACTTTACTTTCAACAAATATTGACCAAATTAAGCTATGTACTAAATATTGCTAAAAGTGGAAACCTTCTAATTATGGAAACCTTCTAAAAGTGGAAACCTACTAAAAAGGGAAAGTTACTTAAAATGGAAAGATGATTAATTAAGAATGATTTGTAATCCCCTTCTACTCCTTTAGGTGTGAAGAAGGAGAGACTTTGAGCTTTTCCCTCATTTCTGTGCTTGTTTCTATATTTGCTTTCGTCATAAGGTACGGATACTCTGCCCTTGTTCTGTAAGGGTTCTATACAGTGATGTTGACTTATGATTCTGTTAAGTTTTCTCCAAACCATTGCTATGAACCCCATTTGTTTATGATCCTTTGCTTATGAACCTTGATCTGCTGAACCTTTGATTTGGACCTTTGACACTAGTTCTGAACCTTTGATATGAACCCTCTGTTATGAACCTATTATGATGAACCTTATGATATGACACATTTGATATGATATGACTCTTAGTTTGATACCCGAGCCACTTTTCTGTTACCTAGCCAGGAAGGTAACCTGGCCGTGTCTGTGATGCACCACTGGCATGACTCATGTGTGGGTGAGTGATTCCTCACACCGTCCCCATTCTGATTATGATATGCGCATTACTTTGATTATGGATTATATATGTTTCTGGGGGGCGTATGGATTGCAATCCTAGATCTGATCTGTTTAGTGGATTTAACTGTTTATGCTATGATATGATTTGTCTGGTGACTGGTGCTGTGTGCAATACACGCCTTTCACAAACTGTCTGGGAGCTGATCACTCCATTTGATACATGAGGTCACCCCTCATATTATCTGGTTGCCTAAGAGGTATCCCCTCTGCATGTGTATGATTATGAGTATGATATGATATGTTTCTGGGCTCGTGGTAGATGACTATCCTATTTCTTCTCTTTTATCCATTTGATTCTGATTTATACCTTATGATATTTCCCAGTGCTTCATTATGTTTCTGTTTCATTATCTTTGTTGTATTATGTATCTGTTCACTGAGCTTTGTAAGCTCAGCCGCACGTTTTCTTTTCCGTGTGCGGCAGGTATCTAGCTGGGAGATGGATTTATGCTTGGGATGAGAGTTAGAGGAGCTTTTGCCTTAGATGATGTCCTACCCTAGTCTTGCCATTTTATTTCAGCTTTTGGATATTGGATCTATTTCGTTATGTATTTCCTTGGGATTATTTCTTCCTTTCATTTGAGACTTATGTATTGAATTCCAGTCGTGTTGACTTGGTTCATTTCATGATTATGTTTATTGGCTTCCGCTGTGAATATGTATGTATGCTTTGATTTGTCACCATAATGTGATGCTTCTACCCTTGTCGGGTTGGGGTGTTACAGTTACGGAGATGTTTACTAGAGTAGACGATTTCATAAGGTCGGAGGAAGCGTATCGTAGTACTGAATTACCAAAAGGCGAGGGTTTTGATTCAAACAGGAAGGGAAGTCAGGCGTTCAGAAATGATAAGCCGCGAGGAGAACGCCGAAATGACTATCGGCAGAGGGATGTGTACCACCCTTATGTCGCTCCTAAAAACAACTACAACCGCAATGACCACCCCCTTGCCGAAACGACGCTCCTAAACCAGGTAATCATTGCGCAGGTCTAATATCGTTGGTAAAACCACCCAGGGAAATACTGGCCACGGAGCATCATCTGAACCTACCAGCCCCTCCCCCGACAGGAAGTAGGCCGAGAAAAGAACATATGGATAAATACTGCGAGTACCATAGGGAAAAAGGGCATCTCACTGACGATTGCTTCCAGTTAAAGAAACAGCTGGCGGTGGCACTAGAATCCGAAAAACTGGACCATCTTCTAAAGGATTTCAGACAGCAAGACGGGGGAAAAGGTAAGGATCAACGAAGAAATGATACAGGAAAAGCCAAAGTAATTAACATGATAAGGAGCCTACCCGACAGTCGGAAGAAAAGATCCAGAGGCCACGATAAGGGTTGGATGAATGTCCCAATAGTTTTTCCCCCCATCAGGACAGGGGATTTGTCAGACGAACCTCTCATCATTGAAGGCGACATCGAAGGGTACTTGATCCGAAGAATATATGTGGATGAAGGGTCGTCCGTAAACGTCATGTACGAACATTGCTTCGATAAACTCAGTGCAAAGGTAAAAGCCAAGATCAAAACGACGAACATTTCCCTGGTAGGTTTCTCCAGAGAAGCAAGTAGACCGATGGGGAAGATCGAGTTAGACGTATGCTTCGGTGATCATGGAATGTTCCGGAGGACAACCATGAGATTCTTTGTGGTACGATCTCCGTCACCCTATGACGTCATATTGGGAAGATCCGGTCTGGAGGAACTAAGAGCCATCCCTTCGACCATACATTCCGTGATCAAATTCCCTACGCCCAAAGGGGTAGCAACCTTGTCGGCACGACCGGCCACGATGTTAGAATACCAAGGATTGGAGGAAGAACAGATTGAGGCCGTACCGCAAGAGGCAGAAGTCATTAATCCGAGGATGGGCAAGACGGAGGGAATTTTGATAAACCTGGCATACCCCGAACAGTCGGACGCTATAGGGACAGGATTCTCAAGGAAAATGCCACAAAGTCTGATCGGATACCGCCTAGGTATTGATGTTCCAGACACACCCATAACCCAAAAGAAACATAACTTGAACAAACGGATGAAAGCCGAAACTGTCAGACAGGTTCGATTCCCTCCTCGGATCTCCAACCCTGCACTCACAATGAAGAATGACGGGATGAAAGCCGGAACTGTCAGACAAGTCCATACCGAGTAGCCGAATCTTGCCACAACAGTTCATGCACGCTTCGTGCAATGAACCAAGAAGTCCCTCGGACTTAGAATGTAATAAATCTATGATTGTTTTTTGTGAAAGTTGTAAGCCGGAACTCGTTAGTATTTATGGCAATCCGTAGTTCCCCAACGACCGGGGGAATAATTATCCAATTTAAATGTATTACATATTCTATGATTACACCAAGAACAAAACTAAATGGATCGTGAAAAACACTCCGTCTCTAAGGAGCGGATCGTGGCAAACACTCCGTCCGAAACATTAAACGGATCGTGGAAAACACTCCGTCTCTAAGGAGCGGATCGTGGCAAACACTCCGTCCGAAACATTAAACGGATCGTGGAAAACACTCCGTCTCTAAGGAGCGGACCGTGGCAAACACTCCGTCCGAAACATTAAACGGATCGTGGAAAACACTCCGTCTCTAAGGAGCAGATCGTGGCAAACACTCCGTCCGAAACATTAAACGGATCGTGGAAAACACTCCGTCTCTAAGGAGCGGATCGTGGCAAACACACCATCCGAAACATTAAACGGATCGTGGAAAACACTCCGTCTCTAACGAGCGGATCGTAGCAAACACTCCGTCCGAAACATTAAACGGATCGTGGAAAACACTCCGTCTCTAAGTAGCGGATCGTGGCAAACACTCCGTCCGAAATATTAAATGGATCGTGGAAAATACTCCGTCTCTAAGGAGCGTATCGTGGCAAACACTCCGTCCGAAACATTAAACGGATCGTGGAAAACACTCCGTCTCTAAGGAGCGGATCGTGGCAAACACTCCGTCCGAAACATTAAATGGATCGTGGAAAACACTCCGTCTCTAAGGAGCGGATCGTGGAAAACACTCCGTCTCTAAGTAGCGGATTGTGGAAAACACTCCGTCGGCAAAACCTAGCAGATTTTGAAAACGCTACGGCTCCAATGAACGGATTGTGAAAACACTCCGCCAAAATAAAATTTAGCGGATGACGAAAGACACTTCGCCTCCAATGCATGGATCGAAAAAACAGTCAAAATGGAATTAACCGGACGCTGGAAAATGTTCCGGCTCCAATGCGCGGATCGGGATAACACTCCGAAGCCAAAAAGACAAGCAATCAAACAACATTTTTAACAGAATATAAGTAGCAAATTACCGTTCGGCTAAATATCAGAAAATACAAGAACGTGACAACATCAGTCACGAACAAATAGGATACATACAATATTTGATCCTAGCAATTGTTTTTATTACATTCGTCCGACAAGAAAAGTAAAAGAAAATCAAGGGCCTTTATCAGTAACGTCCTTCACCCCGGAGGAAGTTCCGGTCTGCTTATCCTGTACCCCGGAAGAAGTTCCGGTCTGCTGAGGTGGAGCCACCGCTAGGGTTCTGGGTTTAGCCACGTCGGGAAAGAGGTTCATGAGATCACCCAATGGAAGACGGTAGGAGTCCGCAAGCTTTTGAATGTACGGGTACTGGGCTTCGAACAACTTCCGATACTCCGCCTTCCAGATGGCCGGAGCTTCCATTTCAATATTCTTGAACCTACCCAGAAGTCTTTCATGATCATATTCTTTGCGCTCATACTTGAGACCGTCCAGAAACCCAGCGGTATATGACAAATTGTAAACTCTCCCCATGCTCTTTTTATACTTAGAGCTGTTAAACAACCGGCAGCAAGCGATCGGAAGCAGGTCTTTCACAACATTATGACGGATAATTTTTGACTGGCCTACCTCCACAACCAATTGTTTATTCTCCCTCTCCAGCCTCTCAACGACCTTGTCCCTCTCGCCCATCTCCTGTTCCAGCTTCCCAATCCTTTCAGCCTGAGAATCAGCCATTTTCTTCCAGTCATTCCTATCTCTCTCCATCTCATATAACTGATCAGCCAAACCCTGCTCTCGGACCGACGTCGCGGAACGCGCATCATTCAGCTCCTGCTTAAGAACATTACACTCCTCCACCAATCGCTCATACCTACCAAGCTCCGCACTACGCTCCTGTATAGCAATCTTGTGAGCGTTATCCAACTCCCTATATTCAGTCATCAACTGAGTAAACCGTCGTAGCAGCTCAGCCTGCAAGGCAATCCCGCCTCCGGCTTGAACATAGGCCGAGTGGACCAGCTGGCTAGTGGATAACTCTTCGAGCGCAGCTTGCTCGGCAGGAGGTCTAAGATGTGTCAACAACTCACGGCAGGCCCGATAAGAGTCCAACCGAACATCATTGGGGAGAGACCAACCTGGAATGAAACGCTCCCTCCCGGACAAACTCTCATCTGCAACAAGATTAAATAGTCAGCGAAAGGAAGGTTATAACGAGGGGTGTTGCAAGACGATTTTTTTTTTAATTTATTTTACCTCCTTCGGCCGAGTGAGGTTCCATGGAGGGTCCTCTGGAATCATGGGAAGGGTGCTTGGAATGTATAGAATGATCTGAATGAGCCGAAGGATCTGTAAAGAAAAGAGATGGACATAAAATTAAAAAAAAAAAAAAAAAACCACACACACACAAAAAAACCCGGAACAAAGGATATGCCTCACCATTGGAAGGAGGCTGTTGGTTTTCCGTTTCAGTCTCCTGGCCAGGTCGCCCCTCCGGGTTTGTCTCAGCGGTGTGCTCCGTCTCAGCCGTCTCTTCCTCTGGATTAACTGCCCCGCCCTCAACTTCCGGCTTGGGTCCTCCCCCACCACCCGGAATCTCTCCAGTATTATCACCCCCTGCGGCTCAGCTTGATGAAGGGGGAAACGTCAAGAGTATGGTCAGAGGGCGCATCTCCCTCACCCGGTTTACTTTTGCTTTTCTTCCTCCTCTTCTGTGAGCCAGATGCACCATCACCACCCCTCTTTCTACCCCCCAGCTCAGCAACTTGTTTTTTCCTCTCTTTCTCTTCCCTGGCAGCGACCACATTCGGATCAGGTTTCTCGACTGCCTTCTGGAGAGCAGTCTTTTCAGGAACTAAACTCCCCGGTGCCAATGGCTCGGTAGTTCGTACCGGCCTCTCGCTTTCCTCCCTTAAGGGATCTCCCCTGCTAACCTCCACCCCATCCTCTACCGGAAGCTCCAAATACTCCGACATTGTAAGAACTACAAAAAAAAAGGGAGGGAGGACAAAATCAAAATGAAAGTAAACAAACACTACACAACGCTAAGTCAAGAAAAATTATATTACCATGCCCATCGGCATCCTTTAGAGCGCCTTCATATCCAGGATACTCAAACACTTTACCAAGACCAGTCATCCATAGAAGGGCAGCCGAGGGCCTCCTGAGGAAAATCACTTTCTTAGCAATCACCTCAGCGTCCCTATCAGAATATGTCTCCGGAAAATCATCAGTAACCTTAGAATCGTTATGCCTCCACGGCATGGCATATGGAATCGCCTTCCGGTCTATAAAAAAGAAATGATCTTTCCAGTGTTTTAGCCCGGTCAACACCCCCTCAAAACATTTCCTGGCTCTCCTCCCTGTTCGGTTTTCAAACGAAAACTAATGGCCTTGCTTGCAGAGTCTATAGAAAACCCTGAACAAGGGAACGGTCGGCCGTACGTTCAAACTATAACAACGGATCTCAAACATAGTTACCCTATTCAAACCTATCGGTACCAGTTGGGAGATGTGCACCCGAAAATACCCAATCACCGCTAGTAAAAATGTGGAAAAAGGAACCCTAACACCCCCCGTCCTCAACTGGTGAACGTAAACACCTATTTTATCGTTCGGCAATTTATCCATAGTCATTCCATCCGGAGGAAGTGTGGGCCGTAAATCCAAAGGGATACCAAACTCCCCGACCACACGCTCTAATTCTTCTTGCGTCATTTTAGAAGTATGTATATGCATATCAAATTTGGGGATGACCCTACTAGACTGAGGGTCAAGTCTGCTAACTAAGGAAGGATTCTCCGATACGTTCATCTCAGCGGCCATACTAAAAGGATGCCGAGGGCTAAATAGGAAATATAATTACAAGTAAAGAATGGAACGCACCTCTCGATAACTCGTGGAGATATCACAAATAACATCCGGTATTAGACAATGTAAAACTCTGAAGATAAGGAAAATAAATGCACAGTAAAAGTGAAAAAATGAAGAAGAGCAAAGCGGTATATATAGGGAAAACCTAGGAAGAAGTGAAGATGTCACGTCATGCTGTCATTTGCTGACGTGGCAGATTCTGGGACGTTGGATCTCTACGGTAAAAACCACGCGTGGCATACAGCTGTCTAGCACACAAAGTAAAATATTATTAATTTCGGCCCATGGGCCTAGAACTCAACCAACCCACCAAGGTTTAACGGGCTCCACCTCCTTTACCCGAACCGACGCTCACATAACCCGATTGCACGATAAGGACAGAGGAACACCGAAAGACCCAAGTTGTTTAAGTATTGCACTATCGACTCAAAAGCCGATACTACAATACTGGGGGGGACATGTTGGCGTATGTGTCCGGACGTCATGCTTCGTCCGGACTATGCTCATATGTCCGGACGTCTTATTTCGTCCGGACTGACATCTTACCTCCGGACATGTCTGCTGAAAGGTCCGCCGCCATTTACGCTGAGTAGTCCCATCAACCGCCGCCTTCCCAGATTTCCCGGGATTGTGTTCCCCACGTGATCTGACACCTATCTACTATGTCAGGCGTAGGTCAACTCGCTTAGTCCCGAGATAAACAAGTACAGTACGTGTGGGTAGTATAAATACCCATACCTCATTTATGATTGGCATGAAATTTTACACCTACTATATTTACTCTCATTTCACTATTCACTTTCCCCTAATTATCAGATACTTACTCTCACGCCGGAGGTTGGTCTTGGGATAAAACCCGGGGCGAGCCTAACGCGTGTATTTCTTGTGTGTAGGAGATTGTAAAGTCCGAAAGACGTTGTATATAAGTGGACCTATCTACAAGGTTTTACTTCAACAAACATACACACTTTTAACTAAATCATGTCATAACTTGAAAAGTCACTAATGTGTTGTTTTTCTTTAGATCAAAGATCAAATAACTGAATAAGTAATACTTTGAGGAAGAGATTTATAACTAGGGGTGTTGAAAATACTTGAACCTGATTATGGTCGAGTTAATACAAGTTAAAATATTATCTATGTCAATCGATTGACCCAGACTTTTATTAGGGTCGTTTTTCGGATGAAAGTTTTGTCTTTATTCGGTTTTTTTACTTGAATAACCCGAACAAGAGCTTTTTTAGTTTCTCCTCAGATATTTTATTTAGTGAAAATTGCCCTCTTTTCTTACCTTATTTCTAAAATAATTTTGTTTGAAAATTACTTGAACATGATGAATCTGTATTCGATCAACCACAATCCAAATAACGTAAACCCTCACTAGAATTTAGGTTCGAGTAAGTTTTTGTGAACCTCTTGAATAAGAGAAAACAAATGTTTAGACCGCTCATTAAGTGGAAAAGAAACTATCCTGCTTAAAGTGAAAGAATGTTGAAAAGTAAAATATAAGAAGTGAGTGCATTGCAAGACAAGAAAGTTAGGAAGGACCAATAACACAAATTTCACAAAATCCGAAAGCAACACATAACCAGCAAGAAAGAAAGAATCCTATATAACTTGAAAACAAAAATACTAGTAATTCAAAAACCCCCCTAAATTATTATATAAACAATCAATCAATTAGTACTACGTAATTAAATTCTCTCTCTCTCTCTCTCTCCACCTGAAAAACATATTCACACAATCAACTAAAATGCAGCAGCAGGTAGCTTTAATTTTTATATAAATGTAATTTATTATTCATGATTAACAAACTAACTTATGTTTTATGATAAGTCTACAAGAACAGTGCAAGTAGGACATCTATCAGATCTAGCTACTGAACGAGAAATTCACGAATTTTTCTCTTTCTCCGGTGATATTGAATACGTCGAGATCTGCCGGTACGCTTTTTTCAATACTTTTTATACAGTAGTTTATATATAAGTTTTATATTTTTTTAAGTATTGAATTTATGTAATGGTTGTTGTTGTAGTGATTCGGAACATAAGAAGACTGCATTTGTTACGTTTAAAGATGCTAAGGCTCTCGAAATCGCATTATTACTTTCGGTAATTTTTACTTACAGTTTATATGATTTTTGGAGGCTATAAGTGTTTTAGGAGTTACCCGGGTGGCCTGAACAGCGTTTATTGTTTTTCTATGTAATTATATATGATTTTTGGAGGTTACTAGAGGTTTAGGGTTCATACCTCACAAGGAGACAGTCACGGGATACTCAGGTTAGCCTGCGTATAACTAGTCAGACTCGCCCTCGTCAGTTTACGGTTTCTTATGTGATTTTTGTAGTTTAATTAGTTTTACAGTACTTGATATGTTGTTTATTGTAACTTTGAATGCAATTAGTTTTATTTTAAGTTAAATAAATAAATGTGATGATGCTTATTTTAAAGTTGAAAATAGTTGGATTGCTTGTTAAAGTAAAAGTAGGACAGCTAATGCGAGACAGATCACAGACGGGACTACTTTTTTTTCTTAAGGATCACTTCTCTGTTTTTTATATTTATTAATCAAAGAATCAAATTTTATATTTACTATTATTTTTGCATAAGTAGTTACGAGTATTATGTTAACTACTACGGAGTAGTAATTAGTGAAGAGTATATATTTGGATGAACAGACTGTATTTTTTGGACAAAGGGCGAAATCTGAATTTACTATTTTTTAATTAGTTCGGAAATGGGAATGGTGTGATATTTCGATAAATAATTTATTGGAAATTTCTCATTGGGTTATATAGTGTCTGTGTATGTAATTTCTAAAAAAAGACAACGAGTTATAATGCAATTTCCTTGATATTTTTAAATTCCAGCAGTGATGATTTTGTTACTATTTAGTCATTAAACTATGACCATACAGAATTGTGGCTGCGTATTTTTTCCACTTTGTCCAGCTGAGACTTTAGGGCCCTACTTTGTATTACATGAGCAAAATTCCAAATTAGCCATCAAAGGTTTATAAGTTTATTTATATTGGCAAATTTTATACTGATCGGCCTTTCCATTGTCTTTATGGGGATGAAGTTATGGTTAGTTGTCAATTGTCATTGTTTATACACATCATCTTGGGTCCACTATTACCACTACTTAGTTGGCTCTTTATTAAATGAGCATTTCTTGGTCATGCTTTTACATGACTTGCCAACTTCAAGCAGATGGGCTCTAGTTGCATTATAGTGGTTATATCTTTGCCAACCAAGAAATGTTTGGCGTTATTTTTTTTAATACCTTTTCTAGTTCTTAAAATATGTATGATGGTCGGTTCTTCATTATCCGAAAGTAAGATGACAGTATGGCTAATCGATTGTAGTATGGAGAACGATCCACCTTGTACCAACTAACTATAAGAAAACTTGTTGTCTTTTTAGCAACATATATGCCATCAATATTATGAAGACTAGACTTGCAATTTGCATAGGTTCTTGGCATTCTGAAATAAGAAAATGTTACTCAGACGGAGTCCTATTTTTTACAGAGTGAAGCCTGCAAAGATAAAATCACATATTCTGTTTAGTATTTTAGAATATAGAATGATAATTGCAATGAAAATATTGTAGTCTCGCACATGCTTACCAAGTCAGAGTGACGGATTCCTATTTTTTACAGAGTGAAGCCTGCAAAGATAAAATCACATATTCTGTTTGACTGTTTAGTATTTTAGAATATAGAATGATAATTACAATGAAAATATTGGAATCTTGCACATGCTTACCAAGTCGGAATATTGATGGAATGCTTGTTAGGCCATATCTTGCGGAAGTTAAGAATATGCTTTAGATAGTTATCAGCAACTAATTATGGAGACAAATGTTAGTGTTATTTTAGTAGATTGTGATAGATTAGTATCTTTATTAGCTTGAGATTCTTGTTAGGATAATCTATTAATAGGGATAAGGAGAACTATAATATTAAGCTTGATTTGATAAGTTTATTATATATATTCAGTTGAGTGTCATTAGGCGAGTTAGTTTTGCCTCTTGATAGTAAACCATTGGCTTGGAAGTTGACCTACTTTTTAAATGTAGGTTGCTATCGTGGGTGTTATCATTAATCTTTCTAATTTCATGTTAAGTCCTATCGTCATATCATATCAATTAATATGAGCATGGAAGTGGTAGCTATAATTTTTTGTTACATGTATGAAGTAGCTGTAGTACATTCTATTTTATGAACATTGGGGCTTACATATGTATGCTCAATTTTACAGGGAGCAACCATAGTGGATCAGATTGTTAGCATTAGTGCTGTGGAAAATTATGTGCGGAAACCTGAGTTCCAGGTATGAGTTATTACTGGGTATATAATTCTATTTTCTTCTATGGTGTTGGTACTTATGTTGTGATGTCACTTCTTCCAGGAAGTCCACAGAGTAGATAATGATGTTAGCATGTCTCCAGAAAACCATTCACCTAATTCAGAGGTAATACCTTACAAACAGGAGTCCCTTGTGTGTGTGTGTGTGTGTGTGGGGGGGGGGGGGGGGGGGGGGGGGGGGGTTGGGGGTTGGGGGGTATGGACATAGTCCTTGCAGGCAGTGGATGGTTGGAATTCTTAATTTACAGTGCTTTTATGTTTTACTAATCTCATCTAGTTTGGAGATTACTGTGACTTTGCTAATAAGACTAAACATTAATAGGGGCAATTTGCCTACAAAAAATTAACCTTCTTTTCTATAATATAATTCATGGTCTAAGGTGTTTAGCTTACACTAGCATAATTCATGCTTGTGTCAATTCAACTGACAACCAATCCATACATTGTAATCTTAAATGCTAGTTTTCTTTGTTTTTAACAGGCCAATGGTACATCTCCGCGCAGTGGACGAGTTTACATGAATAAAGCACAAGATGTCGTTTCAGTGTTTTGGCAAAAGGTTTCAGCAATTAGGCAAGATGCTGTGAATAAAGCCAAAGCATTTGATGAGAAGCATCAATTACGAGCCAATGCAACAGCCAGGGTGAATTCGTTTGACAAGAGAGTAAGGCTTACTGAGAAATTCAGTGTTGGGGTCTCGGTTGTAAATGAGAAAGTAAAGTCTGTGGATCAAAAGCTTCAAGTGTCGGACAAAACTATGGCTGCACTAATGGCGGCAGAGAGGAAACTAAATGACACAGGATCAGCCGTCAAATCAAGCAGGTTTGGCTTTTTTTCACCTTCTTGTTCTTTCTTAGTTTTCCATTTTTAGGTTCCTTTATAAAATGGCAGTTTTTAGTATTTTCTTTCTTCGTGAAATTTTTGTATGAGACTACTACTAGATCCCCGCCATTATCATCATTGGTATTACGAAGTTAGTTAACGACAGTTATTACCTTTTAAACTATGTAATGGTAGCCATTCATTGCCTCTTGATTTTCTCGGTTTATTACAAAAACTTATAAGTTGGTACTTTTGGATTCGTTTAGGTATGTAACTGCTGGAGCAGCTTGGCTGAATGGAGCTTTTGGTAAAGTGTCAAAGGCTGGGAAAGTTGCAGGAACAAAAACTAGGCAAAAATGGAACTTGGCAGTCTCAAATTTAACAGCGAAGGTATATTCTTTTTTTATTTCTTTCATAAATGGGGTATTAGTAGAAACCTGAAACTGCCTTTTAAAAAAAAGTAGAACCCTGAATCTATTATATTCTCAACTAAATTTTTGGTGAATCTACTTTTTGGTTTCGTTTAAAAGTGACATTACTTTAGGGATATTATATGCTGAGACCATTTGCGTATGCAAAAGGTATCAATGAGGCCACCTAAGTACTCAACAATCAAATTTGTGTCATTCTTATTCCCAGATTCAGTGTAAATGACTGTAATTCCTTTTTCTTTCAGTCTGAGAATAAAATTCCTAAATGAATCATAACAAAGTGCTAGGGTATATATGCAAAATATAAAACGTATTCAAATTTAATCCACTTTATAAATCAAATCCCTCGAGAAAAGTTGGGTAATTAAACTGAAAATTTTGTGGAAACAATTATATTAATAAAAACGACAGAGTTTAGTGACATTAGCAGTAATCTGTGGAAAAAAATGACGTGGATAGTTTGTTTACAAGTAAGAGACAATTTTTTTTTTTGGTAATTTGGTAACTAAAACGAAAGAACCATATGGAGTAGTTCGCCAAGACATCTCTGGTCTTACTTTTATTGCTTAACCCCCCGTATTTAGTATACTCGTATTCCCTCGACTCAACTAGCAAATAAATTTTGGTTTTGCAGGATTCACCAATTGCTGCATAGGCAGAGTTTATAGACAGCTGCATTCTTGTTGATCATATTGGTTCTCAATCGTCAGAATGATTATTGAGATCTATAAATAGATGCGACTATTTCAGATGTGTAAGCTTGGTGTGTGGAATTGGATATATGTCTCCTCATGTCTAGTACATGTATTCTAGTGTGTTTATAGACAGTTTTGTGATTCATTAATTAGTTGATTATTGCTATATTCTTGTGAAAACCTGTTAGGTATTATGCCACTAATGTGAAATCCATTTTTAAAAATTTGTGATGCAAGTGTTAATTTATAATGATGACTTGTTTTAGTGCATGATATACAAGTCATTACCGTAACATTACGATTGTTCCGTATACATGCCCATGCCGTTTTGCAAACATGGTTGAGCCTTCTCTACGAGATCGATATAGGGACTATAGCGATCTCATCAGTCTATTTGAAAACATGTGATTTGTGACATCACTATGTTTACAACACAACAAAGTTGTTAACCATAAATAACTGCTTAAAGTTGCATAACTTTCAGCAAAAAGCGACCTTCATTATTCAAACAAAAATTACACCGTGCAAGCTACTTTAGTTACAACCCTCCATAAACATATATGCAAGTATAAATCTAGTTAATTTAGAGTTTAGACTGTGCACTACAGTTGTAAAG
>CP139503.1:250894988-251130018 GCA_021014915.2 Artemisia tridentata subsp. tridentata
CATAGCCCTTCTCCAAACCTTCAGTCTTTGAAACACTAAATGTTTCAAATTGCTGTTTAAGAACAGCCTTTTGCATCTTCTTGGAGTTAGCATTACCTCCAAATCGTTTCTTGATAGCTTCTCACATCTCCTTAGCATCAAGAATGCCATGAAACCTTTGTAGATGCTCCTTAGGAATAGCCATAAGAAGCAAGGTTCTGGCCTTCTTTTCCTTCTCCACAGCCCTAATCTCCTCAGCAGATACTGGTGGCATTATTCTGAGTTGCCCATCATTCCCTTGTGAAATTCTCTTCTTAGAATTTCCCTTCTGGATCACTTTCCATACATCACTATCAATGTATTCCAGATAATGTTCCATCTCCATGGCCCATATATCATATTCTTCTCTCTTCAGTAGTGGAAGTTTTATGTTTGAGATTGTGGTTGTGGAAGGGATGGGTTGTTGTTGTGTTTGAGAGTTACTGGTTTCGGTTTTTCCTTCATCTTCATGGTTTGATTGCTCATCCTCACTGTTATGGATTGAGAAAGTTTCAGGCTTATCGAGTTCAGACATTGTGAAGGGTGATTTGAGTGAGAATTAGGTTATAGTGTTCTACGAATTCAGAGTCTCTCCCTCGCTCTGATACCACTTGTTGGTCCACAAATTGTATATGGATCACTAAGTAGTTTTGAATACCTAGCAGATGGTTAGGATAAATCCGAACCAATCTAAGTGAGAAACCCTAAGTGATTGTTAATGTTAATGCGGAATCTTAACAAGAACAATTTAGAACACAAGCAGGGATATCACTAACTTCGTATATTGATATTCACTATTATCAATTCGTACAACTCACGCACTTGCTAACAACCTTTAGGGATCCTTTTATAACACAAGGAAACCCTAGATGACACAGAAGATATACACAAATCTTCTATAAAGATACATACACGCAATGTATCTTTTCCTAATATATCTCTAACAAACTTTCCTATCTTCACGACCAGACCAGACTTAATAAGTCAACCAGACTTAACATATAACTACCAGACTTAATCATTACATAACCAGACCTAAAACACAAACAGACCTAACTTAGTAAACTACCAGACCTAAGTAGTCTGTTCTTGATATGCATCATAATTCCCAACATTGCTCATGTTGATAACTTAGGATTTAACTTACTTAGCATTAGCCAACTATGCCGTAAAAAGTATGACATCCTTTTCAGTGAAAACGGAAGTAAAATCTTAAAAACGGTATAACCGTAGGTAAAGGTGTTTTGAAAAATAACGTATACGTTATGAAATTAGATAAAACATCTAGAGATAAACTTTTCCTTACCTCTCTAGACGACAACTCAACTTTTTGGCATAGACGCTTAGGCCACGCCAATATGAGACTCATCCAATTTCTTTCATCTAAGGAACTCGTTAGGAACCTACCCAAGTTGAAATATAACCAACACTTTTGTGATGCTTGCAAAATTGGAAAACAAGTTCATAATAGCCATAAGGCTAAAAACATGGTATCCACATCTAGGTGTCTAGAACTTTTGCATATGGATTTATTTGGTCCATCCGCTATACAAAGTTATGGAGGAAACTTCTATACTTTGGTCATAGTGGATGATTATTCAAGATACACTTGGACTAAATTTTTGAAAAGTAAAAATGAAGCATTTGATAAATTTGAAATTCTTACACTCTGTTCTTAAGATTAGTTTTGGAAAGAATGAAAGTGAAAAGGAGTGAAACTAAAAATTATGTGTGTTCTCAAGATATTTTTAAGAAAAAAGGGAAAGGGAATGGAAGAAAAAGGAAGGGGCACGTGAGTGTTTTTTGTTGGTAAACTTTCATTTCATATATGACATGAAAGTGAAGGAAAGTGTGTATATTGACCATATTAACCATTCATCATCGTATACAAATTTTGTGTGGATATTTTGAAAGGGTGAATCTGTAAATTAACAACCCTATCATTTACTCATTCCTTCCTTTTACTTCAAATTCCTTCCTTTTACTTCAAACTCAAGAACACAAAATACATCACTAACTTTCTTTCATTTTCTTTACCTTTCTTTCATTTTCTTTACCTTTTTTTCATTTCCCCTCTTGTAATAACTCTAGAACACCGTGTTAGTAAGAAAATTCAAAATCAACTAGGAAGTAGCATTGTGTCAATTAGAACAGACCACGGTCGTGAATTTGATAATGAAACTCAATTTGGAGCTTTTTATGATGCTAATGGCATAACACATAATTTCTCGGCTCCTCGAACTCCTCAATCAAATGGTGTGGTAGAACGTAAAAACCGAACACTTCAAGAAATGAGTAGAACAATGCTAAATGAATGAAACATACCACAAAAGTTTTGGTGTAACACCATTGACACATCCACCTATATCTTAAATAGAGTTTTAATAAGACCATTTTTTAATAAAACTCCATGTGAACTTTATAGAGGCAAAAAGCCTACATTATGATACTTTAGAGTTTTTGAAAGCAAGTGCTTCATTCTAAACACTAAGGACTATTTCACTAAATTTGACCCAAAGTCTTATGAAGGTGTGTTCCTTGGATATTCGCAAAATAGTAAAGCCTATATCGTTTTGAACAAAAAAACCTTAAGAGTCGAGGAATCGTTGAACGTAACATTTGACAAAAGTCCACCTCCCTCTAAGACATCACCTTTGGTAGATGATGACTTAGTTGAAAGTAAAATGGTTGAAAACCAAGAGAATATAGATAATGACAAGGAAGATGAACCTTTAAATAGAGAAATAGTCAATGTCAAAGAATCTAAAAGTCATCCATTAGATAATGTCATAGGAGAAATCAATGAAAGAACCTTAAGATCAAAAGTTCAAAATCAAAGTAACTTCTTTTGTTTCATTTCAACCATTGAGCCCAAAAATATAAATGAGGCTATAAAAGATGAATCTTGGGTCATAGCGATGCAAGAAGAATTAAACCAATTTGTTAGAAATGATGTTTGGACATTAGTCCCTCAACCTAAATGTCAAACCATAATTGGAACAAAATGGGTTTTTAGAAATAAAATGGATAAAAATGGTGTAGTGTCTAGAAACAAAGCTAGGCTAGTAGCTCAAGGCTATAATCAACAAGAAGGTATTGACTACGACGAAACATTTACTCCGGTTGCTAGGCTCGAGTCAATTAGAATATTACTTGCATATGCATGTGCACATAACTTTAAACTTTTTCAAATGGATGTCAAAAGTGCATTTCTTAATGGTTTCATAAATGAGGAAGTGTATGTTGCACAACCTCCTGGCTTTGCCGATTTTGAAAAACCAAATCATGTCTACAAACTTAAAAAAGCTTTATACGGACTTAAGCAAGCACCAAAAGCTTGGTATGATCGACTTAAGACATTCCTAGTTGAACATAAGTATACCATGGGACTAGTAGACAACACTCTTTTCACTAAGAAAAAGAGATCACATATTATCATAGTTCAAATATATGTGGATGACATCATATTCGGATCAACTTGTCAAGAGTTATGCGACGATTTCTCAAAAATCATGCATGACGAGTTTGAAATGAGTATGATGGGAGAACTAAACTTTTTCTTAGGCCTTCAAATAAAACAATTAGAAGATGGGATATTCTTCAACCAATCTAAGTACATCAAAGATATGCTTAAAAAATTTGGTCTTGAAGACTCCAAACCTATGAAAACACCTATGTCCTCGGAAACTAAACTCACCAAGGATGAAGAAGGTGAATCCATAGATAGCACTAAATATAGAGGAATGATTGGTAGTCTCCTCTATCTCACGGCTAGTAGACCCGACATTATGTTTAGTGTTTGTTTATGTGCTTTCTTTCAAGAAGATCCTAAAACATCCCATCTTGAAGCCGTAAAACGAATATTTAGATACATTAAAGGTACTACACACTTAAGATTATGGTATCCCAAAGGAACGGGTGTTGAAACCATAGTGTATGCCGAATCAGACCATGCCAGTGACTATGTCGATAGAAAAAGTACAAATGGTATTTGTACTTTTGTTGGGCATTGGCTTACCTCATGGTTTACAAAGAAACAAACGGCTCTAGCAATATCAGCAACCGAAGCCGAGTACGTGTCAGCAGGAAAAGCATGCCAACAAGCTCTCTGGATGAAACAAGCTCTCGTCGACTACGGAATTTAACTCAATGACGTTCCAATTCTTTGGTACAATAAAGGAGCTATCGATCTTAGTAAGAATCCAGTTCAACATGCTAGAACCAAACACATAGAAATCCGTCATTACTTTCTTCGCGACAATGTTCAAAAAGGAAACATCTCAATCGAGAAAGTATCCTCAGAAGACAACATTGCCGATATCCTAACAAAATCTCTTAAGAGAGAACCATTTAACCTTCTTAGACTTTGTTTAGGATTAATGGAACATAATTTGTAGTTAAAACCTTAGCTTGACCAAACACGACAAAAATAACCAAAAACCAAAACAGTCCTCGCGGAACCCTTCGACAACAAGGACGGAACCAAAAATTTGGTTCCGCCCCATCCGTGGGTTCTTGGGTCACTTTTTAAATATATTAAACAAACACTCCTTTTCTCCTTCCCACAACACACAAATAACTCCAACTCGCCCCATATCACACCATTCTCAGAATTTAGGCATTCTACTTCAACTAATTTGTGCTCTAATTCACACTGTAAGTATCCCAACTATATTTACACTCCTGATCTGAGTCTAGGATTTTTATTTCTTGCACAAAATCAAAACTTGAGGATTATGCATCTTTTTGTAAAATTATGAAGCACATTTGCTAAATTGCATAACTAATCATGTTTCCCTTAGTTAGGAATTGCATATTATAATCTATTATATATTTATGGCGCGACCCGCCTAAAATTTTTTTCTACCCGCTTGAGCCCGGGTTTGGGTTATTATTCTTCCCCCGATACTATTCCTCCTCCCTCACATAGTTAGGTTAACTTTGAGATCCGAGTTTGCGGGTTTCTCCCGACGATGGTTGATCCGACCTTACGGGTTTGTTGTAACTACAGTTGTCTGTGAGGGGAGCTACAGTTACATGAATAGTGCGGTTATTATTTTTTTAAGTTTGTGGTTGTTTTTAACACATCTGTTGTATCTACAGTCGTTAGGTTACTTATATCCACATTTTTTTATCTGATTTAGGTCTGCCGACTGCTTTTGCGATAAAATTCATTGTAGGTTCGGTTTTTTTATTGTGTTTAGTTTTTTTTTTTGTTGTTGTTGTTGTTGTTGTTGATTTAATCATGTGATGTTTAGCTTTACAGCATCTTTGGTAAGATTTTTTTTGTTGGTTTTAATTTTGTTAGTTTTGGTGATTGTTGTTTTACAGACCAATATATCTGTTGCGGCACGAGGACTGGACATTCAAGATGTTCAGTTGATCATCCAGGTATATTAATTTTAAAATCAAATCTTACTTCAGTAAGTGATAAGACTGCTGTTTCTTTGTACTGAAACTTTACGGTCTTTCATTACACTATATGAACCAAGGAAGGGAAATATTGTCAAGTTAGAGAGAGAAGCAGGTAGGGAGTTCCTTTCAGAGGAAGGGTGATTAAGCAGCAAGTACATTTTTTTGTTTGTTTATTAGTTTCTTATAATGATGCTGTCGATTTACTTTTGTTTGTTGTTATTTGCGGAAAGGTATTTTTATATCAAATATCTACTGAAGAACTTTGGATGAACTCTCTTTTTATAACTGATTTTCCGGGTTTGGTATAAAAAAATTGCTACTGAAGTATTTAAAAAAAAATTGATTTGCTGAAGAACTTTGGATGAAAATTATCCGTGCTTATAAATTTAAAAAAAAAAAGTTGATTTGCTGAAGTATTCAAAGGTTGCTGAAAGGTTGGTTATATGATTACTGAAGAACTTTGGATGAACTCTCTTTTTATAACTGATTTTCTCTACTGATTTTCCGGCCATTTTTCAGGTGTCGTTATATTAAATACTTTTACCAATTTGAGGTATTTTTATGCGGGTTAACTCGGTTGTGGTTAAAATGGGCATGGGTGATTTATGAATATTGTTACTTAAGTTACTTGATTAATGGTGGTTGTTGTTTTGGTAGATTTTGGTTCAGAGTTAACATTGATGTTGTTTCCATTGTGCCAGGGAGATATTTATATTGGCGTTTCAAATGATCATATTTGCAGCCATGGCAGGGCAAATTCTTATATTTGCAGCCATGGCGGGGCAAATGATTAGATTTGATGCCATGGATTGCATCTATGCTTATGGTCGTTCAAACCTGCTTTGCTCTTCTCTTTGGCAACACGATCAAGCAGCGCTCCTAATAATAAAAGCGCTTTATTATTTGTGATCCATCCTGTTCATCTTCACTCACATACGATATGCAATATTGGCCACTTGGTGTTTCGCCTGCTGAATTGTAATACCCAAAATTTCAAATCATGTAAAAAGACCAAATTGCCCCTATAATCTTGAAATTTGATTAATAAGCACTTAAAGTATCAAATAAATTCCAAACCTTTGGTAATGAGCTGCATATGAAGTAAAATAATTTTGAAACAACCATTTAACATTTGTACATGTCCAAAAAAATTATTATGACACTTTAAAATATATGTATATATCGAAATTATTATTCTACTTAGTTATTTATATTTGAAAAATCAATTAAATAAAAGATAATTACAAATTTAAAATGGAAACTATCACAATATTGAAAGATTTGATCTTGCCAACTAATTAGCCGTGTGATGTGGTCTTTCCCCCCCCTAAACTCACTGAAATACCCTTTAAAATTGATACTCCCATTTATTTCTTATTAACCCTAGCCGAATAAACAAAAACACACACAAAAATTCACACACAATCCATACGATTTTCGGGGGGTACGTAAATTCTAAAATATGTGATACGAATTTTCTGGGTGTTATGTTTATTTTATTTGGACCTCATATGAAGTATATGATCTGGGAAAAATGATGGAACGAATTATAGAGGCCTAAATATGTAGTGGTAATTATAGGTATCAAAAACGTATATAAAATCTAAAATAAGCTATACCATTTTTCTGGGCTTTGTATATAATTTTTATGAGTTCCTTATGCATCATATAACCTGAGAAAAATGTTGGTTCGAATTTTGGAAGCTTAAATAAATCATGGCTAATTATTTCAGAAACCGGATTTTAAAGAAAATAATAATAATAATAAGAACCTAATCGAAATAATTAGGGTTAGGGTTTTTGGGACATGATCTGGTCATTTAATGTGCTTTTAAGGTTGTTTCAATGATTACTTAATGATGGGAAAATTTAGGGCTTAGTTTGTATAATTTAAAAGTGCAACGAATTAAATAAATAAAACTTAAGGGTGTGTTTTGTAATTTTTCAAACGTATGGGATATTTTTGTAAGGTGATCTAGATCTGGGGAAAAATGTATAAAATATATTATGAGGGGTATCTTGTGCTAAATTGGTAATTAGAAGGATTATTTGGTAAATTAAATAAATGTATATTTCGAATTGGAATTAATCAAAATAGAGGGGCTAAAAGTGTAAATTCTGGAAACTTGAAGTCATTCTGAGTAAATAATGTTATTAAGGGTGTAATGTGTAATTTTGAGGATTTATGGGCTTAATATGTAATTGTTACTAAATTATGATTTAATCTATAAGTTTTGTAAACTTAAGGGACCAATTGTGTAATTTCTGAAATCTGAGGGGTCTGATTTGTACTATATAAAATTCTTATGTGACATTCTGTAATTTTGTAAAATAAGATGCTTGTTTGGTAAATATGGATATGATAGGGATTAAATCATGAATTATGTAAATATAGGGTTTGTTTTGTAAATATTGTAACTAGAGGGGTATAAACTGTAAGTTATGAAACTAAAGGGATTAAGATGTCATTCTGAATAAAATGTGTATTTAAATCAGTAACTTGAAGTATTTTCATTTTATACCTTTGAAATTGTTGAAATTACAATTAAAACCCTAAACTATGTTAACTTGTCATAAGTAACCCTAGACTTTTGTAACTTGATAAAATATACCTTTATTCCATAATAATCCTTAAATAAGGACTTAACTTAATCTGTAATAGTAATATCTTGCTAAATATGGAAATCTGTTAATTCTGGAAACCTGCTAATTATGGAAACTTACTAAATCTAGAAAGTTACTAAAATAGAAAGTTATTTAAAATGGAAAGATAACCAAAAACCACTTGTCATTCTGTCTTCTACTCCCTTAGGTTCGAGGAAGGAGTAATTTGGTCCTTGTCATTTGCTATCCTTGTGTTCTGCTAATAAGGTACAGATATTCTGCCCTTCTCAGTAAGGTGCCTTCGTTCTCTTGACTTCTGATTTTGATTTGTTTAGGATTTCCCTAAGCCATTGCTATGTTCCTATACACTGTGGTTTGTTGTTGGATTCATTTTACCTTGATATTCGATATGACCCTTTTGCTTTGAGCTTCTATAATGATCCACCTGATATTCGTTCGTTACCTTGTGATATTAGTATTCGAATCATTTGATACTTCAGGGGTTCATTTGATTTTGGTAATTAGATGTGAAAACCTTTTTGATTTTATCATAGAAATGTGTGAGGAAAACTATTTTTAAATGATGTTTATAAATGATGCGATACTACTTTAATTGAGATTTTACTGAGCTTTTGTGAAAACTACTTTTCAAGACTAAGCTTTTGTGAAAACCGTTATTAAAGGCTATTATTATGAAAATCAATTGATAAAGATTACTTTAAATGAACCATTTGATTATGAACCTCCGATGATGAACCCTTTGCTATGAACCTTTGATATTTGGACTTTGACTATGATTCGACGACTTAGACTGTTTGAACCTTCGCTTTGATTTGAACCTTTGACCCTTGACCCTTCAGTTTGATACCCGAGCCAAATGTGTTTCCTAGCCATGAAGGTAACATGACCATGTATTTGATGCACCAATGGCATGACTCGCGTGTGGTCGAGTGATTTGCCACACCGTCCCCATTGTGATTGTGATATGCGCGCTTTATATTTATTATGGCCAATGTGATGTGTGTGGGGGGTGCATGGATGCATCCTAGGTACGTATTTGTGATGTGATATGTGATTTATGTGGTGACTGATGATGGGTGCAATCCACGTCTTTCAAAAAATGTGGGAGCTAGCTACTCCAATTTGATACATGAGGACACCCCTCATATTATCTGGTTACTTGAGAGGTATCCCCTCTAGATTGCTACAGGATTGTGATATGTGATGTGATTTGTGTGGGCTCGTGGTGGATTACTGACCTTCCCTTTTCCCTTTCTTACTTTGTACCTTTGTCTATACCTTATGTTATTCCATTGCACTATACCATATATGTTCGTTTCCTTTTGTTTTCGTTTTCGTTTATATATATATCTGTTCACTGGGCTTTTTAAGCTCAGCCGCATTTCTTTTCCTGCGGCAGGTTTTAGTTTGGAAGTTGGGTATGAGTGGAGAGTACCTTGGACTTAGAAGACCTTGATAGCTATTCTGGATTAGAGTTGATTAGAAGATATTATATTTTTAGAATTTGTATTCGCATTTGTAACCTTGTAATTTCAGTATTTCATTTGTAACCTTTGAGATTCTTGTATTACTGTAAATGTATGCTTGTTTTGATCTGATATGAAACCATTAATGTGATACTTCTACCCTTTTCGGGTTGGGGTGTTACAATTTATGGTATCAGAGAGACAGGCTGCGATTCGTAATACATTTACCCTTGGCCTGTGTAAGTTAGGACCACTAAGTTTTCCCTGTAGGCGCTCGTAGGACAACCTTTGAAAATTTGCTTTAAGATTTCCCTATAGGAACGTAAGTTTTGACCAGTGAGGAATGGGTAGACTATAAGGCATTTGTTTAAGTATCATTGCTTCCGCATCACTCTGATTCGTGCCTTGCTTTTGGTTAGATCCTGTTGATATCACCTTTGGAATTTGAAAGCTTATACTTTGCACCACCTAAAGATCTGAACCTGATTAAATCTTGAAGGCTTTGAGAATTTCATAGTAATTGCCTGACACTAATTGATCCTTATCCTCAGATTTTGACTCTGACCTCTGATCCTTTCGTTAATCATTTTGATGCCTCTTCGGACATTCTGAGAACCTCCATGGCGATGACGTACTGGATATGTTTTGTTATTTGTCTTTTGCTTTTGATAAGTATCTATGAATCTTCCGGCACTATTTGATTTCGTTTCACCCATCTCTGTTCCTACGAGAAGTCTTGTGGTGTATAACCACGAGTATAAGAATGTTTCCCCCTCACTTTTGAATGATAAAGATTTGATTTGTGATCCGTCTTTCTTTGGATAGTTAACTTCGATTTTATTCTGACAAGGAATTGGTTGATTGAGCATTCAAATATTGACAACTACCCTCCTATGTCTCACCTTTGGCGTTTGAAACAATTTTGAACTCCCTACTACGATTACCGATTGTTAAACCCTTTGCTATCACTATTACTCTGGAGACTCGTATGTTACCTTCGCGGCTATGAAGTTTTCCTAGAACCCATTTCGTACACCAATGAATGAACCTTATTTTGAGAGTTATTTGGCACCCTGAGTTTTCTGAATATGATTCCTGGTTGAACCACCAAGGTTCCCACTGGAGTGTGAAGTAGGATTTGACATGATACCGAGAGATTGTCTAGTCACCAAGCGAAGATGTGTCCGGGATCATACCAGTTGATTGAGCAACCGGGAAGAGCAGCAACCGAAGACCAGGAAGTGAGTTTGCTTAGTGTATCTTTTGGGCATGTTTCAGTTTCGTTCGCGATAAAGAAGGATGGTGACAGGAGATATGTATTAATTACAGGAAGCTAAACCGTAACACCGTTAGGAGCCAATTTTCCTCCACCCTGAAACGACTATGTGTTTGTTTAATTTCAGAGCGCGAAGTTTCCTTCTGATAAATTGATTTTATTCTTGGAATCGCCTTCAGTATTCGTAAACGACTGCTATGACGGTTTGTAACACCCACTAATTTGTTTAGTGGCAGCGGAAAAGTAATTAGGGTGTTACGGTGAGGATCGAGTTAAAATTTCAGAAAAATGGCCTGGTAGAGGCGTTTTGAAAGTTATATGTCATTCAAAATAATAATTTTGTACAAAGGAAAGATATCTGCTATGAAAATTCCACAAAATGTGGTAGTTTGGAAAGAATGACATAATTGATTTTACACCAGTTTATTTATCAGAGTATAAGATGCCCGCTCCGTGTCTTGTCCTGCTCCATTAATTACCTGAGATAATCATGCTTAAAAACGTCAACACAATGGTTGGTGAGTTCGTGGAGTTTGATAGAAAATAACTTTCTTTCAATGAATTTAAAAGGTGTATAGTGGTTGTTGAAATAAATAATAGTTCTTCATGAAATAAATAACAAGTTGTATTGAATAAAAATCCAAAAGCAAATCATGTATGATCTCCAGAATCATAGTTTCAAGTTATAAATGAAGATGAGCTACGTTGTTATACGCTCGAAATAGAATGTTGGATCAACTTTTAAATGTAACGATATACCAAGCATTTTGGGTTGTCTTTTGTAGAATTCACAATTAAGTCACATATGATAACAACTAAAGTTCAAGTACATGATTCATAATCATAACACATAGTGAAAATATTAATCTAGTGTCTGAAATCTATCAGTGTGGAGTGGTGGTTACAAAATACAGCTGTATCCTAATATATATGAAACATTCATATATTCATAAAGTTATATTGCCCTAAGCCTCATGACACGCAAAATGTTAACAATTTACCGTAAAACGGGAGTGTCCCATCAGGGTTACTGATGGGTGTCTAAGCCCTCATGTAATAGGTGGTTTGCCAATTCCTATTTTTCTCAAATATAGTGCATCACGACTAAATACGACTAACCATAAGGCATTCCGTCAAAGTATTTAGTGGGATAGGTCGTCAGCCTCTAACAGGTTTCGAAGCTGTTCACTATATTCGCGCTCACCGCAGTGATTAATGGCTCATGATCGAGGGACTTTATGGCAATAAAGTAAACTTAGGCAATATAGGTCTCAGGGTTCATAAAATATACGTATTCTGGTCTTGGCAATTATTTCCAGTTGGAATGTAGAAATATCATAGTAAAGTAACAGTACATTCATTTGTTATATGAATGCATACAATAAGTCTCAGTATCATGTTACATCAAGTAGTTTAAAAAATGTTATCTTTCAAATTCAGCGTTTACGCTAAGCAAGCAATTTGCACATATAACGAACATATATTCCTCTCAAGGGTGATTCGAACATGTAAAGCATAGTGGATGATTTTGAGTAAATCATGAGAGTTTTCAAAGTATATAAGTAACTTAAAACAGTTAAAGCATGTATCTCCCCCAAAAGAGTTATTAAAAACAAGTGTTAAAAGTAGGGGCCACGACTCACCTGGAGCGTATCTGACAAGATAGAATTATAAGATCTATGGAAACGATCACCGAACGTCTTCGATACGAAACCTGAATATAAGGGAAGTCTAAGATTCTGACTTACTACTAACAGTGAGTGTGAAGTGAGAAATCGTATAACGATTTGATCGGTGATATGAGTGTGATATGCTTAAAATGCCTCAAGTTAAAAATATAATATCATATATGATATTATCTTGATTCTTATGTCACTTGACTCAAAATATTATCTCCTCAAAATATGCTGAAATGATATGCAAAGTGAATCGCTAAATTCCTAGTTATAATAAATAACGAATACTAAATAATGCATAACTAAAATGTAAGATGCATATGAAATGAGGGGTGAAAAATGGAAAATAAACTAAGAATGTCAAGTGGAAATAGTTGGTCCTTGTCCTTTTCAGCTTTTATACTTTTTACCCAAACTGTGCGTGCGTTACGTCGTTAGTCCTTCGGTTAAGTCCATAGCCTATAATAGTCCAATACTTGTCCATGTGTCCATATAATGCTTGAAGTTCAAAGGTATATCAATTTAAGTCCTCTATAAACTGTTTTCACAGTTTCAGTCCATAAGTTTCTCAGGTTGGCAGTTTTAGTCCTTCTAGTCAAAGTGCGTTACATTTTTAGTCCTTTTTGCATAAAAATAACAGGAAAAATATTCTGAAAATTTCTATAACTTTATTAAGTTCATTTTAACTTATTTCAATTTCTTATTTCAGAAAAGAGGTTATTTTTGCATTATTGGGCCAATTAACGATTTAGAACAAGGCCCGTTAAGAGTTTTAGAGGCGAGGGCGTGTAAACTATTTAGGGCCTGAAATTGGGCTATTTTTATGAGTCTGAAAATGTATCACATGGGCGTATTGGTCCATTCTAACACTGATGCTTAATGGGCTTTAGTTTAGTCCATTATCGAAAATGGTTTTTGGGTTGTATTTTCTAAAAATGATCTAGTGTTTCTGTGACTAGCTTGGCTGTTTTTAAATGGTTGTAACTCGCTTATGTTTACAAAGTGTTTAAACGAAAAGGGTAGTCAGTTACGTTGTGAAATGGTTCATGCAAAAATAGAACGTGGTCGTTCAGTTAGATCGCGAGATATAGACATGTTTTCTAGCCTACTGGGAACTGTTTTCTATCCAAATGTTTTTCCGGTTTACACGTGGGAGTTGAATATATGTGTGTTCGATGTATGCATGCAACAAATGTGTTAAACGTGAGTGAGTGGTGACTCTTAAGTTCTCCAAGATGAGGGTTCGACCTATTCTGTGGGTCACAATGTTTGAATATACGAAGGTAGGCATAGTGTCACATATATACGTTTTAATGCAACTAAAGAAGTGATGCATGAAATTTGTAACATGCAACAGAGTGTTCGAGGGCTTTCTAAACTCGTTCACAGTGAAGACTTACCACTTTGTGGGTTTGTAAACTTTATTGTACGTACAAGTAATACGAAAGAAAAATAATACGTTCGAATATAAAATGATGCATGCATGTGTGACTCGTGTACGTGAGATGTGGGGTGTGAGACATGATAATAAAAGAGATTAAGGACACTTACTACACTTCTTAAAGGTGGTAGAGAGTCGTGAGAGGATGAACGAAACACAAAGAAGGCAACCCACTTCGTTGCACAACTTATACGCGTTTGTATTTGTAACCCTTTTGAGCTTTGGTCTTCTAACTTCTTGGGGTTTTCTAAATGGTACAACAAGGGTTGAGGATGTGTAATAAAGGTGAGGATGAGAGGTGATAAAAAGGTAGTAATGTTCGAATAATAACACAAGGACGAAGTAGGCAGTTTACTAGTTAAGTTTTGAACTATGTATCTTCTGCTTTGCTTGGTTGTTTCCTGGGTTGAGACAAGAGTGGCTGGACTTCTAAGGTGTTTAGTGAGAGTGAAAGAAGGGTGAGGTGAGTAGTGTAGGTGGCCAAATGAAGGGTAGCTTATATAGAAGAATTTCACACGTTCTTATTGACTCTTGACTTCCCAATTCAATTATTGAAGGATACTGTAGCCGAATGGACACCTAAGTGATTCTACTGACAATATAAGATATTTAGATAGATGTGGTAACATGGGAAATCTTATCTTGTGTTGTGGTAGTGTATGTATATACACTGTTTTCTTTTTATACATGCTCCAAATGAAGCTAGCGTACCATACTAATCTTCTGTGGTCCTAGCCATTTTCTGATCATCCTATTATGTTGAGAATATCATTAGGAGTACGTAGGAAAAAGCGGGGAACGATTTGGTCGAGTTTTGAGATTTTTAGATGTGCAATTCGGGTAAAATGGGACAAACAAAATGACTTTGGATACCATGGAAATACTCGACATCTAGGGCTGTGAGTTGGCACATATAGAGTCTAGTGGGTGGGGAATGAGATGGTGCAAAAATATGTGTAGGTCACTTTTGGTATTCGAGCGTACGAGGTGCGCTTTTGGAGGTATTTGGCTGGTCGAACTATGCATGAAATAACAACAAGGAAATTAACTTGGGAGCTGGGCTGGTGGTGCGTGTGGTGGTGATGGGCTTGGACAGTTTCTTTGGCCCGTTTGGTGTGTAGTTAGTGTAGTTTAGGTATTAATTGGAATGAAAATTATTAGTGATAATTAAATGAGATTAAGGAAGTTAAATATATTTATTGTATAAGATTTATTAGTACTTATCACAATTTGTGGAATTCAAATTTAGTGAAAATGGTGTTTTGTGTGAATCGTTGAGTCTCGAGGTACGTGTTGTTATTTATTATATGCTGTCAAAACGTAATGTGGTAATGATACTAATAAGAGAGAAAAAAATTTTAAATTTTCCCGTAAAAAATGGGATTTATTAGAAAGTAACTCGAGGTTAATATTAATTAATGAGGATTATTATAATGGTTTTTCGTAGGATCCCACACGGTTTGTGATGCTAATAGTATTAGCTAAAGCTCTGACTGTTTTGCGAATTTGATAAATGATGTTTTCTCGTGAGTACTTGGGCAAATGGTCATTGTATGACTTAAGAGTACGTTCGGAGACGAGGAAGAGCATGAAAACCATCTTTGCACTTTGCTAGGAAATTTGTCGATCATTTGTGCATTTTGAGAAATTGATATTTGTAGAGACAACTGTAACACCCCAACCCGACAAGGGTAAAGATATCACAATAATGGATTCATATCAGATCAAAACAGAGCATATATCTACAGTAATACAAAAATCTCAAAGGATTACAATTGAAATACTGAATCCTACAAGGTTACAATGAAACTTTCAAAACTAATTTTAAACATAATAACTTCAGTCCAACTCTAATCCAGAATAGCTACCAAGCCTTCTAAGTCCAGAGGTACACTCTCACTCATTCCCAGCTTCCTACTAAAACCTGCCGCAGGAAAAGAAATGCGGCTGAGCTACGAGAGCTCAGTGAACAGATATATAGATGACAGAAACAATAACAGATAACAATACAGAAACAAATCCGAAATACAGATTATACAGATACTGAATTAGAGTGAAAGAATAGGAAAGGAATAAGGGTAAAAGAAAAGAAATGAGAAAGAGATAATGCACAAACCAGGTTTAGGGAAATACAGAAATCCATCACGAGCCCAGAGATAACAGATAATATCATAACAGAGTAATCATATAATAATCCAGAGGGGATACCTCTCAAGTAACAGATAATATGAGGGGTGACCTCATGTATCCAATCGGAGTGATCAGCTCCCAGATATATGTGAAAGACGTGTATCGCACACACCATCAATCACCAGAGATATATATAACAGATAACATAATAACAGATAACAGAAATCAGATCAGAACTAGGATGCATCCATGCGCCCCAGTAGGCCAGAATCTTCTCCTACATAACAGATAAAATCAGGGACGGGACAGGTCATCACTCTCCTGCCCTAGAGTCATGCCATCGGTGCATCAATGACATGGACATGAAACCCTCATGCCTAGTGATTGGCTCGGATATCAGACTGTGGTCAAGGTCAGATGTCATATAATAAACAGAGTCACATCTAAGGGTTCATGGCAGAAGGGTCATGTCAACAATTCAGAATAAGATAATAAGGTTTAAATCAGAGTTTATCAGATTAAGTTTAATATCAAAGCTTAAGTTCAGATTAAAAGGTTTATTTCCAATAGTCCAAAAAGTATATCAAAGGTTAATGATTACAAATTTATAGCAATAATCCATTTCAGAAGTTCTTGTCAAAAGTTCATTTAAATCAATCCTTTAATAATGGTTTTCATTGAAATGATCTTACGAAATAGTTTTCATAAAAATAGTCTTCCAAAACGTTTAGTAACTTCCATTTCCAAGTGGTATCGCTTCTTTTTAAATAGCTTTTCTTAAACAGTTTCATATGTAGTTTAATAAAGGTTCAAAATCAATTAGGTTCAGATAAGGATTTAACAGGTTAAGGTTTACCAAAATCAAATCAAAATGTACAACAGATATATTAGGTTAAAGTTCAGAACAAGGTTCACAGATCAGATTCAATTAAAATTCACAAATTCGGGGTTCAGAACAAGAGATCAATCAGAGTTCAGGAAAAAAGTTCAGAATACAAGAATCATAGCAGAGGTTCAAACAAAAGGTTTAAGACAAACAGATCACAACAAAGATCCACAACAGAAGGGGACATAGCAATGGTATAGGGAATCCTAATAAGGAAAATGAAATACTGAGAGAAAAGGGAAAGAAACACCCTTACTGAAATAGGGCAGAATATCTGTACCTTATTAGCACAGCAGAAATCAAACCAACACAAAACAAATGATCAGGACTTCTCCTTCTTCACACCTAAGGAAGAGGAAGACAGAATTACTAAAGTTTCTTATTCAGATTATTCCTTTAGTTAATCTCTTCATTTTATGTACTTTCTATTTTTAGTAACTTTCCAGATTTAGTAAGTTTCCATAATTAACAGGTTTTCCAGAATTAACATATATTATCATTTCAGATTAGGTTTAACCCTTATTCAGAGATTACTATGGAATAACAGTACATTTTATCAAGTTACAGAAGTTTAGGGTTTATTATGACAATTATACAAAGTTTAGGGTTTTAAATGCAACTTCATTAATTTACAAGGTCATTAGTGAAAAATACTTTAAATTACAGAATTAAATGCTCACTTTATTCAGAATTACCTTTATTCCCTTAAGTTTCATAATTTACAGATTACACCCCTTTAGTTACAATATTTACAAAACTAACCTTATAATTACATATTTTACAAATTAAACCCTACAATATCCATAATTACCAACCAAACATATTATATATCAAATTTACAGAATATATCATCGGAATTCAGTACTTTACATATTTGACCCCTCAGAATTCAGAATTTACATATTTAGCCCTTTAAGTTTACAAAACATATATATTAAATCATAATTACATAACAATTACATAATTAGCCCAAAAATCCTCAAAATTACACAACAACCTTTTTATATCAGTATTAACACAAAACAACTTCAGAATTCCAGATTTACACTTTTGGTCCCTCACTTTTAATTAATTCCAATTCGAAACCCTAAATTCCCATTAATTCATTATTATGCAATATTTACACTTAGGACCCCAAAGTTATATTTTTCCCACATTATTACAGATGTATATGATCTTACAAAAATATCCCAGAAGTTTCAAAGTTGGCAAAACAGGTCCTTATACATTTTCTTTCAAATCGGTAATACTTTTTACAAACAATTAGAAACCCTACTATGCACCAATAATTGAACCATCATTTAATCATCATTAAAACAAATTAAATGATCAGATATTCATCCAAGAAATCAAACCCTAGAGGCCACGATTTTTATTTTATTTGTTTCTTTATTTTTCTAGAATCCGGTTTTATCAATAATTAACCACGTAAATTTTAAGCTTCTAAAAATCAAAACCATATTTTTCCCAAATCATATGACTCATAAGGAACCCACGAAAAATAGTGAACATGCCCAGAAAATTCGTTTAACATATATTGCATATTTACGTACGTTTTAGACACTAAAATTACAACGACTTGATCTAAGCTATTATAATTCGATCTATCATTTTTCCCAGGTCTATTACATCATATGAGGTCTAAATAAAATAGCCATCATGCCCAGAAATTTGGATTACATATTATTGTGATTTACATGTTTTATGACCATTATATTATCATACGCATAATTTAGCTTGCATGGATCGATTTGCATATTTTATATGGGTTATATAACATCTAGAGATCACTGGAAAAATACCATATTAATTTTAACACGTTTGGTTTAGTCGCAAGAATTATTACCTTGTTTTAGGGCAAATCGACAAGAAATTAAGAACAAGGACGAACCAAGGAGAAAACGCAGCAACCCTTAATTTTCCTAGCTCCCTTGCACCTCCAAGAACACCAGAAAATTACTTGCCCAAGTCCAGAATTCGTATAGAAGCCATGGTCGAATTATTTAGATCGCTTAGGGTTTTTAGTGTTGTTCGGTTTTGTGTTTTTGAGAGGAAAATAAAAGGATTTGCTTTAATATCTTAAAACCGACTTTAGGGGGGGCAAGGACCAGAATTTCGGCCCATGATATCAAGATAAATATTGGTTTGATTTTATTAGACCTTTTCCAAATTTATTTTACATATAATCTAATTAAAAGAATTAAAACATTATATTTATTTAATTTGTAACATTTTCGGAATTATATATATAAATATGTAAGATTATTTTTGAACATGTAAAATGATGAACATTGTCCCAGAAATTATTTTGTTTCAGATATAATTCGATTTCAGATGTTTTGGAATTATTTCGGAATTTTATAAGTTATTTAATAAGGTTTTATGTTATCAGGGGTAATTTGGTAATTTTACAGGTTATCTGAATTTCAGGTATTACAACTTCTTCCCCACTAACAAAAAAATTTCGTCCTCGAAATTTGCAGAAAGCAGAAAGGAAAAGAGAGAGCAGAAACAAAACAAGACATACCAGATTAAAACGAGAATTGAGGTGAAACGAAACAGGAACACAACTGACGGTGAACAGACATATGAAAGATTTGTTTCTCATAACTCGAACTTGCAGATTCCAAAATTATTTCAGGTCCTCAGAACAGACATAACATACTGAATCCAGATCAGAAGAATAGCATACCAAACGTAGTAGATGAAAATCAGATTCATAGGGTTTTGATGGATATGCCGTTCACAGAAATTGATTAGACAAATCAGATTAGAGCGTACAGAAATAGATTATTGATATCATCAATTGGAAGAAGTTTTATAACAAAACTGAAGATTATAATCAGAAGTTCAGGGGTCAGCAGAATGCGTGACGAGAATCCAGATGTATCAATTCGCATAACGGTGGAAGCAGATTACGCGTATAGGTAAAATGAACTTAAAGTCTCACTAACGCAGACGATCTCAAACAGTTATCAGAATTTCTAAAGCTTCTAAGGCACTTCTCGAAATATCCTATGCCCACAACAAGTGCACGTTATATGATGTTAGTATTATCACGTTGGCCAGACGTCATAATACTGGCATCATATAAATATGCCCTCATGATGGTCATATTTTATCTCAAGTCGTGAACAGAATAGCTTATCTTAACCCACCTAGTCTTCCTACGGTCTCAGAGTTCATCAGAATCAAATACCCTAACTAAGAGGAGAACGAATTACTCGAAAAAATTAACGGAAGTCCCAGAACGTCTATCAGAATTTGGTACATCAGATCATCCATCATTCGTCAAATTTTACATAACAAAACCATCGTCCGACATACGCAGAATGAACACAGAGTGGAATTACTACAGAGAACCTAAATCATTCAAAGGATTTTATCATCAGGTAACAGATTTTTAAATAGGTCGAGCGGAAGTAAATTATGTCATCCATAGCTTCATTTGTCACATAATTTATTCTTCCAAACACAAACGTTCGCTTCAGAATTTTCATCCATTTAAACTCATGATCTCAAGTTCCATACGCAAGTCTGCTTCTGCTCTCAATTCATCTTAGTGCAACTAAAATGAATAGAGAAGCAAGACTGCGAGTCTTGGACAAGTCTGCTAGCACAGTTCGGAATTCGCCAACTCAGATTGCTGTCGTCATCGGATGCCTGGTAGTGGTGTCGGCTACAATCTCTGAACGCCAATCACATCTACTCTTCCAGAACAAAGGTCATTCCATTTAATACGAAGATGGTCTACATGTTTCCTCGTTCGTCTCAGGGCACAAACATGCTGTCATACTATGACAATTGTCCAGATACTCGTGAAAACATGATTCTTATTAGCCAATACTATTGGCATTATTTAAGACTCATAATGGTCACAATGAGTACGAAAACAGTTTTCATGAATCACTTCAGGGAAACTTCATATCTAAATCACATCACCCATCTTTACGAATAAAACTGAATTACTTTACGGAAGTTGCTCTCAGTTAGTCATCTCCCTTCTCAGGAGTTCTTGTGGTTGCTTCTTCAGTCCTTCGAACATTAAATGAGGTTTTCTGATACAGAGTTCACAAGGATAGAATAATTTAATCATTTATACTCGGAAATGAAAAGTGATTACAGTGAGATTACGGTTAAGTTTACGATAGTTGATATGCAGACGCAAAATTTTCTCTTTCTTCTTCATAAACTAATAGGGGTATTCAAGGGGAACACTGAGGTGGACAAAACATATCTCATCAGTTTCTTCAATCTCTCAACTTCTATAGCATCATGGGTCGTCAACCGAGATCGGTTCAGAATCAATTCTATTTCTCAAACGGAAGGAAAACTCAGAAGTTTCATCAGAAAATGCTCGAAAATTTGTACAACAAAACTTTCTAGGGGTGGATACTAATAGGTTTCAGGAGAATTTGACAATCAATGAGATCAGGGTAAATCTTTCCATAACAGTGATAAGCTTAACAGATTTAAGCGGTTCAAGGTTACTATAACAAAATAGGGTGGAGCAGATTGTTATATTTCAGATGCGGTAGTTTATGATAGCTGAAGAACCAGTCAATCAATAATCAAAAGATCTCCAAAATTAAGTATATCAATAGTAAACAGATCCGCAGAACGTATATGGTCACTTAACCAGACGGATAGTTCATATGTCAGAGTCAAGTACATGGTTCAGTATAGTGTGGGGATAGGTACGCGAACAGTTCAAGGTATTGGAGTTTTTGGTTTAGCTTTTTAGCATAAGTGACAGGTAGGGTGTACATCATCGGTAATACGAACGTCGTATAATTGCAGAAGTGAGACTTATGAGATATCGGATATCAGCATCATATGCTCAGTTAACAATTCCATACAGAGACGGTATTTGCATCAAATCCTTCCAAAGGAAACTGATAGGCAAATAAGATTCATCATTCAAGGGAGCAAATAAGATTCATCATTCAGGACAATATAGTTTCAGTGGATCCATTTATATCCAGCATGGGTCATGAATTTATAGGATGTGTCAAACACATTAAGGTTAAATGGTCTTCGGAATGGTCGGAGAGATATCAGACTGTTTATCCAACAGATCAGAAATGAAGGTCAAAATCAGGTAGTGGCAGCAAAAGTTTAACAATCGGTAATCATGTCAGGGGTTCCAAAATTGTTTCAAACGCCAAAGGTGAGACATAGGAGGATAGTCGTCAATATTAGATGATCAAATCCATCAATCCTTATAAGGATAAAATCAAGGTTACTGTCAAAGAAAGACGGATCAATAAAGATAAATCTTATCGTTCGGAAATGAGAGGGAATGCATTTTTATACTCGTGGTCCGACGCCACAAAACTTCTCATGGGAACAGAGATGGTTAAGACGGAATCAAAGGATTCATAGGTAATTATCAGAAGCAAGAAAGAAATAACAGAATTTATCAAGTGTATCAATATCATGGGGCTTCTCAGATTGCCCAAAGAGGGATAAAAATGATTGACAGAAGGTTCAGAGGTCGGAGTTAAAATCGGAAGGCAAGGATCAATTAATGTCAGATAATTACTACGCAATTTCCAATGCTTCAGATTTTATCTAGGTTTAACTCTTAGGTGGTGCAAGCCATAAGCTCTAAATTTCCCAATGTAATTTCAATAGTCTTTAACCAAAACAAGGCACGAATCAGAGTGGTGCGGAAGCAAGATACTTAAGCAAATGTCTTATAGTCTACCCATTCCTCACTGGTCAGAATTTAAGTTCCTACAGGGAAAATCCTAAGGCAAATTCTCAAAGGTTATCCTACGAGCGCCTACAGTGGAAACTTAGTGGTCCAGACTTCACAGGTCAAGGGTAAATGTATTACGAGTCGCAGCCTGTGAGCTCTGATACCATAAATTGTAACACCCCAACCCGACAAGGGTAAAGATATCACAATAATGGATTCATATCAGATCAAAACAGAGCATACATCTACAGTAATACAAAAATCTCAAAGGATTACAATTGAAATACTGAATCCTACAAGGTTACAATGAAACTTTCAAAACTAATTTTAAACATAATAACTTCAGTCCAACTCTAATCCAGAATAGCTACCAAGCCTTCTAAGTCCAGAGGTACACTCTCACTCATTCCCAGCTTCCTACTAAAACCTGCCGCAGGAAAAGAAATGCGGCTGAGCTACGAGAGCTCAGTGAACAGATATATAGATGACAGAAACAATAACAGATAACAATACAGAAACAAATCCGAAATACAGATTATACAGATACTGAATTAAAGTGAAAGAATGGGAAAGGAATAAGGGTAAAAGAAAAGAAATGAGAAAGAGATAATGCACAAACTAGGGAAATACAGAAATCCATCACGAGCCCAGAGATAACAGATAATATCATAACAGAGTAATCATATAATAATCCAGAGGGGATACCTCTCAAGTAACAGATAATATGAGGGGTGACCTCATGTATCCAATCGGAGTGATCAGCTCCCAGATATATGTGAAAGACGTGTATCGCACACACCATCAATCACCAGAGATATATATAACAGATAACATAATAACAGATAACAGAAATCAGATCAGAACTAGGATGCATCCATGCGCCCCAGTAGGCCAGAATCTTCTCCTACATAACAGATAAAATCAGGGACGGGACAGGTCATCACTCTCCTGCCCTAGAGTCATGCCATCGGTGCATCAATGACATGGACATGAAACCCTCATGCCTAGTGATTGGCTCGGATATCAGACTGTGGTCAAGGTCAGATGTCATATAATAAACAGAGTCATATCTAAAGGTTCATGGCAGAAGGGTCATATCAACAATTCAGATTAAGATAATAAGGTTTAAATCAGAGTTTATCAGATTAAGTTTAATATCAAAACTTAAGTTCAGATTAAAAGGTTTATTTCCAATAGTCCAAAAAGTATATCAAAGGTTAATGATTACAAATTTATAGCAATAATCCATTTCAGAAGTTCTTGTCAAAAGTTCATTTAAATCAATCCTTTAATAATGGTTTTCATTGAAATGATCTTACGAAATAGTTTTCATAAAAATAGTCTTCCAAAACGTTTAGTAACTTCCATTTCCAAGTGGTATCGCTTCTTTTTAAATAGCTTTTCTTAAACAGTTTCATATGTAGTTTAATAAAGGTTCAAAATCAATTAGGTTCAGATAAGGATTTAACAGGTTAAGGTTTACCAAAATCAAATCAAAATGTACAACAGATATATCAGGTTAAAGTTCAGAACAAGGTTCACAGATCAGATTCAATTAAAACTCACAAATTCGGGGTTCAGAACAAGAGATCAATCAGAGTTCAGGAAAAAAGTTCAGAATACAAGAATCATAGCAGAGGTTCAAACAAAAGGTTTAAGACAAACAGATCACAACAAAGATCCACAACAGAAGGGGACATAGCAATGGTATAGGGAATCCTAATAAGGAAAATGAAATACTGAGAGAAAAGGGAAAGAAACACCCTTACTGAAATAGGGCAGAATATCTGTACCTTATTAGCACAGCAGAAATCAAACCAACACAAAACAAATGATCAGGACTTCTCCTTCTTCACACCTAAGGAAGAGGAAGACAGAATTACTAAAGTTTCTTATTCAGATTATTCCTTTAGTTAATCTCTTCATTTTATGTACTTTCTATTTTTAGTAACTTTCCAGATTTAGTAAGTTTCCATAATTAACAGGTTTTCCAGAATTAACATATATTATCATTTCAGATTAGGTTTAACCCTTATTCAGAGATTACTATGGAATAACAGTACATTTTATCAAGTTACAGAAGTTTAGGGTTTATTATGACAATTATACAAAGTTTAGGGTTTTAAATGCAACTTCATTAATTTACAAGGTCATTAGTGAAAAATACTTTAAATTACAGAATTAAATGCTCACTTTATTCAGAATTACCTTTATTCCCTTAAGTTTCATAATTTACAGATTACACCCCTTTAGTTACAATATTTACAAAACTAACCTTATAATTACATATTTTACAAATTAAACCCTACAATATCCATAATTACCAACCAAACATATTATATATCAAATTTACAGAATATATCATCGGAATTCAGTACTTTACATATTTGACCCCTCAGAATTCAGAATTTACATATTTAGCCCTTTAAGTTTACAAAACATATATATTAAATCATAATTACATAACAATTACATAATTAGCCCAAAAATCCTCAAAATTACACAACAACCTTTTTATATCAGTATTAACACAAAACAACTTCAGAATTCCAGATTTACACTTTTGGTCCCTCACTTTTAATTAATTCCAATTCGAAACCCTAAATTCCCATTAATTCATTATTATGCAATATTTACACTTAGGACCCCAAAGTTATATTTTTCCCACATTATTACAGATGTATATGATCTTACAAAAATATCCCAGAAGTTTCAAAGTTGGCAAAACAGGTCCTTATACATTTTCTTTCAAATCGGTAATACTTTTTACAAACAATTAGAAACCCTACTATGCACCAATCATTGAACCATCATTTAATCATCATTAAAACACATTAAATGATCAGATATTCATCCAAGAAATCAAACCCTAGAGGCCACGATTTTTATTTTATTTGTTTCTTTATTTTTCTAGAATCCGGTTTTATCAATAATTAACCACGTAAATTTTAAGCTTCTAAAAATCAAAACCATATTTTTCCCAGATCATATGACTCATAAGGAACCCACGAAAAATAGTGAACATGCCCAGAAAATTCGTTTAACATATATTGCATATTTACGTACGTTTTAGACACTAAAATTACAACGACTTGATCTAGGCTATTATAATTCGATCTATCATTTTTCCCAGGTCTATTACATCATATGAGGTCTAAATAAAATAGCCATCATGCCCAGAAATTCGGATTACATATTATTGTGATTTACATGTTTTATGACCATTATATTATCATACGCATAATTTAGCTTGCATGGATCGATTTGCATATTTTATATGAGTTATATAACATCTAGAGATCACTAGAAAAATGCCATATTAATTTTAACACGTTTGGTTTAGTCGCAAGAATTATTACCTTGTTTTAGGGCAAATCGACAAGAAATTAAGAACAAGGACGAACCAAGGAGAAAACGCAGCAACCCTTAATTTTCCTAGCTCCCTTGCACCTCCAAGAACACCAGAAAATTACTTGCCCAAGTCCAGAATTCGTATAGAAGCCATGGTCGAATTATTTAGATCGCTTAGGGTTTTTAGTGTTGTTCGGTTTTGTGTTTTTGAGAGGAAAATAAAAGGATTTGCTTTAATATCTTAAAACCGAATTTAGGGGGGGCAAGGACCAGAATTTCGGCCCATGATATCAAGATAAATATTGGTTTGATTTTATTAGACCTTTTCCAAATTTATTTTACATATAATCTAATTAAAAGAATTAAAACATTATATTTATTTAATTTGTAACATTTTCGGAATTATATATATAAATATGTAAGATTATTTTTGAACATGTAAAATGATGAACATTGTCCCAGAAATTATTTTGTTTCAGATATAATTCGATTTCAGATGTTTTGGAATTATTTCGGAATTTTATAAGTTATTTAATAAGGTTTTATGTTATCAGGGGTAATTTGGTAATTTTACAGGTTATCTGAATTTCAGGTATTACAACAACGATGTTCTTAATCGAGGATATCTCTTTTAAATCCCGCAAGTTTTGAAAACTATCACCATGTGGTCAAGACCAATAACAGAATGGAGAACTGAAACCTTTTGAACTTTGCAGAAGAATTCTGGAAGATGTTTGCAACTTATGATACCATTGAGAAATTTCGTGAACAGAGAGAAACAACTTAGTTTGATTTAGAATGGAGTTTTGGAAAAGTTGAAATAGAAATTAGCTTCCATACCCTCGGGCGGAAGAATTTTTGGGATAAATCAGAAGGAGACTCGGTTATACTCCCTTACAGCACAGAAGGTTTTTCGTATACATTAGGACAACTAGAGACATATCAGAAGAATTATTTCCCCTGCCTGACCGGGAGTTGACAACAACGGCGGCTACCTGAAGAGTGAAGACATCCCTTACAAAGCAGAAGTGTGGACGATGCAGAAGAAGAAAATCTAGTCAAGACAGCGAACCTGGAGCTGATGAAGACATACAGTCTAACTTCCCTATTCATCTTGGTTGTACCAAGATGAATTGAGAGCTGAAGCAGACTGGATGATGAAGGATTTGAAGAGCGTGCCAGAAATTCACATTACTCCATTACATTCCAAGAAAAGCTGCAGGAGGCTCGACGAACCAGACACAAGTTCCCGATTTTGGTTTCACTTTCCCGATTGATGGACAGACGAAGACAGATTAACCGGACTTGAGGAGATTGGATGTGTTGAATGAACGGATTTTAGAAACAGACCCTTTATGTTTGGAAGAATTGATTTGACCGAAGTTATTGATGATTAATTTCCACTTTCGTTGATTCACTTAAGTTTCGTTATATAGTAATAAGATCCTTTGATGATTTAAGTATACTAGAAGCATTTCTGTTCGTGTTCATTTTCGTATGTTCGGTGATGGCTTTGTTTTGAGAGATTTCGGCGAATTGTGGAAGATATGATGCTTGTGACGGCGTGCCTCACTTTGCTAGGTAATCTGGGATTTTGATACTCTTGCGAATAGTTTTGTTTTCTCTCTTGACGATGGCATTTGATTTTGTTGACCTCTGAGACTGTAGAAGTACTAGGTGGATTAAGATAGGAGTTTTGATTACGACTTGAGATAGAGTATGACCATCATGAGGGCATATTTACATGATGCCAGTATTATGACGTCTGGCCAACGTGATAATACTTACATCATATAATGTGCACTTGTTGTGGTCATAGGATATCTTGGAGAGTACCTAAGAAGTTTAGAATTTGATCTCCGTTGGATTAACCGTGATTAGTGAGACTTTAGGTTCATTCTACCTATGCGTATACTCTATTTTCGTTCGTTAGGTATCGGGATGACTTTGGACTCTCGTTTTGCAATCTGTTGACCTCAGTTGTAAATCTTGAAACTCTTTGTAGAGCTCTCTGCCGTTGAAACAGTTAATTTGATTTGAAATCTTGTTCGTATTCCATATGAGCTTCCTAGAAGATTCGCCTATCGTCCATATTATGTTGCATGGACCTTTTGATCACAATCAACTTATTTAGTCTCCTTCTGAGAAATTTGAACCCACCTCATTTTGATTCAAGTCATGAGAAAACTTTTGGTCTGGAGATCTTTTTGGAAGAACCTCCTCGGGCATGAGAATGTTGTGATGATCTTTTACGATTTGCTGCGACTTCGTCTAACCTTGCGACTTCAAATTTCGAGGACGAAAATTTTCTTTTAGAGGGGAAGAAGTTGTAATACCCAAAATTTTAAATCATGTAAAAAGACCAAATTGCCCATATAATCTTGAAATTTGATTAATAAGCACTTAAAGTATCAAATAAATTCCAAACCTTTGGTAATGAGCTGCATATGAAGTAAAATAATTTTGAAACAACCATTTAACATTTGTACATGTCCAAAAAATTATTATGACACTTTAAAATATATGTATATATCGAAATTATTATTCTACTTAGTTATTTATATTTGAAAAATCAATTAAATAAAAGATAATTACAAATTTAAAATGGAAACTATCACAATATTGAAAGATTTGATCTTGCCAACTAATTGGCCGTGTGATGTGGTCTTTCCCCCCCCCCCCCCCCCTAAACTCATGGAAATACCCTTTAAAAAATATACTCCCAATTATTTCTTATTAACCCTAGCCGAATAAACAAAAATTCACACACAATCCATACGATTTTCGGGGGGTATCTAGTATTTTTCTGGTGTTGATCTTCATCCAAGGAGGCTACGAAAAATAAGGTTGGGCTTGTGGATTCGCTGGTTTGATCGTGGGGCATTTTTCTTTGTCGAATTTCTCATCCGATAGGTACAAAATTCGTGCACCTTATTCACACGTTCTAAAACTGATCTGGTATTTTTATTATGATCTTTACATCATATATAACTCATATAAATTGTATAAATCGAATCATGCAAGGTTAATGGGTCGTTATGATTTTTAATGGTTGAAACGTACGTAAATTTTAAAATATGTGATACGAATTTTCTGGGTGTTATGTTTATTTTATTTGGACCTCATATGAAGTATATGATCTGGGAAAAATAATGGAATGAATTATAGAGGCCTAAATATGTAGTGGTAATTATAGGTATCAAAAACATATATAAAATCTAAAATAAGCTATACGATTTTTCTGGGCTTTGTATATAATTTTTATGAGTTCCTTATGCATCATATAACCTGAGAAAAATGTTGGTTTGAATTTTGGAAGCTTAAATAAATCATGGCTAATTATTTCAGAAACCAGATTTTAAAGAAAAAAAAAATAATAATAATAAGAACCTAATCAAAATAATTAGGGTTAGGGTTTTTGGGACATGATCTGGTCATTTAATGTGCTTTTAAGGTTGTTTCAATGATTACTTAATGATGGGAAAATTTAGGGCTTAGTTTGTATAATTTAAAAGTGCAACGAATTAAATAAATAAAACTTAAGGGTGTGTTTTGTAATTTTTCAAACGTATGGGATATTTTTGTAAGGTGATCTAGATCTGGGGAAAAATGTATAAAATATATTATGAGGGGTATCTTGTGCTAAATTGGTAATTAGAAGGATTATTTGGTAAATTAAATAAATGTATATTTCGAATTGGAATTAATCAAAATAGAGGGGCTAAAAGTGTAAATTCTGGAAAATTGAAGTCATTCTGAGTAAATAATGTTATTAAGGGTGTAATGTGTAATTTTGAGGATTTATGGGCTTAATATGTAATTGTTACTAAATTATGATTTAATCTATAAGTTTTGTAAACTTAAGGGACCAATTGTGTAATTTCTGAAATCTGAGGGGTCTGATTTGTACTATATAAAATTCTGATGTGACATTCTGTAATTTTGTAAAATAAGATGCTTGTTTGGTAAATATGGATATGATAGGGATTAAATCATGAATTATGTAAATATAGGGTTTGTTTTGTAAATATTGTAACTAGAGGGGTATAAACTGTAAGTTATGAAACTAAAGGGATTAAGATGTCATTTTGAATAAAATGTGTATTTAAATCAGTAACTTGAAGTATTTTCATTTTATACCTTTGAAATTGATGAAATTACAATTAAAACCCTAAACTATGTGAACTTGTCATAAGTAACCCTAGACTTTTGTAACTTGATAAAATATACCTTTATTCCATAATAATCCTTAAATAAGGACTTAACTTAATCTGTAATAGTAATATCTTGCTAAATATGGAAATCTGTTAATTCTGAAAACCTGCTAATTATGGAAACTTACTAAATCTGGAAAGTTACTAAAAATAGAAAGTTATTTAAAATGGAAAGATAACTAAAAACCACTTGTCATTCTGTCTTCTACTCCCTTAGGTTCGAGGAAGGAGTAATTTGGTCCTTGTCATTTGTTATCCTTGTGTTCTGCTAATAAGGTACAGATATTCTGCCCTTCTCAGTAAGGTGCCTTCGTTCTCTTGACTTCTGATTTTGATTTGTTTAGGATTTCCCTAAGCCATTGCTATGTTCCTATACACTGTGGTTCGTTGTTGGATTCATTTGACCTTGATATTCGATATGACCCTTTTGCTTTGAGCTTCTATAATGATCCATCTGATATTCGTTCGTTACCTTGTGATATTAGTATTCGAATCATTTGATACTTTGGGGGTTCATTTGATTTTGGTAATTAGATGTGAAAACCTTTTTGATTTTATCATAGAAATGTGTGAGGAAAACTATTTTTAAATGATGTTTATAAATGATGCGATACTACTTTAATTGAGATTTTACTGAGCTTTTGTGAAAACTACTTTTCAAGACTAAGCTTTTGTGAAAACCGTTATTAAAGGCTATTATTATGAAAATCAATTGATAAAGATTACTTTAAATGAACCATTTGATTATGAACCTCTGATGATGAACCCTTTGCTATGAACCTTTGATATTTGGACTTTGACTATGATTCGACGACTTAGACTGTTTGAACCTTCGCTTTGATTTGAACCTTTGACCCTTGACCCTTCAGTTTGATACCCGAGCCAAATGTGTTTCCTAGCCATGAAGGTAACATGGCCATGTCTTTGATGCACCAATGGCATGACTCGCGTGTGGTCGAGTGATTTGCCACACCGTCCCCATTGTGATTGTGATATGCGCGCTTTATATTTATTATGGCCAATGTGATGTGTGTGGGGGGCGCATGGATGCATCTTAGGTACGTATTTGTGATGTGATATGTGATTTATGTGGTGACTGATGATGGGTGCAATCCACGTCTTTCACAAAATGTGGGAGCTAGCTACTCCAATTTGATACATGAGGACACCCCTCATATTATCTGGTTACTTGAGAGGTATCCCCTCTAGATTGCTACAGGATTGTGATATGTGATGTGATTTGTGTGGGCTCGTGGTGGATTACTGACCTTCCCTTTTCCCTTTCTTACTTTGTACCTTTGTCTATACCTTATGTTATTCCATTGCACTATACCATATATGTTCGTTTCCTTTTGTTTTCGTTTTCGTTTATATATATATATCTGTTCACTGGGCTTTTTAAGCTCAGCCGCATTTCTTTTCCTGCGGCAGGTTTTAGTTTGGAAGCTGGGTATGAGTGGAGAGTACCTTGGACTTAGAAGACCTTGATAGCTATTCTGGATTAGAGTTGATTAGAAGATATTATATTTTTAGAATTTGTATTCGCATTTGTAACCTTGTAATTTCAGTATTTCATTTGTAACCTTTGAGATTCTTGTATTACTGTAAATGTATGCTTTGTTTTGATCTGATATGAAACCATTAATGTGATACTTCTACCCTTGCCGGGTTGGCGTGTTACATGAATGGCCAACACATACATACAGGCAATGATGAAAATTATCCGTGCGATTTACTTTTGTTTGTTGTTATTTGCGGAAAGGTATTTTTATATCAAATATCTACTGAAGAACTTTGGATGAACTCTCTTTTTATAACTGATTTTCCGGGTTTGGTATAAAAAAATTGCTACTGAAGTATTTAAAAAAAAAAGTTGATTTGCTGAAGAACTTTCGATGAAAATTATCCGTGCTTATTAATTAAAAAAAATTGATTTGCTGAAGTATTCAAAGGTTGCTGAAAGGTTGGTTATATGATTACTGAAGAACTTTGGATGAACTCTCTTTTTATAACTGATTTTATCTACTAATTTTCCGGCCATTTTTCAGGTGTCGTTATATTAAATACTTTTACCAATTTGAGGTATTTTTATGCGGGTTAACTGGGTTGTGGTTAAAATGGGCAGGGGTGATTTATGAATATTGTTACTTAAGTTACTTGATTAATGGTGGTTGTTGTTTTGGTAGATTTTGGTTCAAAGTTAACATTGATCTTGTTTCCATTGTGCCAGGGAGATATTTATATTAGCGTTGCAAATGATCATATTTGCAGCCATGGCAGGGCAAATTCTTATATTTGCAGCCATGGCGGGGCAAATGATTAGATTTGATGCCATGGATTGCATCTATGCTTATGGTCGTTCAAACCTGCTTTGCTCTTCTCTTTGGCAACCCCATCAAGTAGCGCTCCTAATAATAAAAGCGCTTTATTATTTGTGATCCATGCTGTTCATCTTCACTCACATACGATATGCAATATTGGCCACTTGGTGTTTCGCCTGTTGAATGGCCAACACATACATACAGGCAATGATGAAAATTATCCGTGCTTATAAATTTTATGACCGTCGTTTAGCAACACCAGTATCTTGGCAGGGCAACCGTACCCAAGTGGTGGTTGCAGCCATGGCTGGTGTTCAATTTTTTCTACTATCACCATGACTAATTTTCTAACGGCATTATCCTGGCAGGGTAGCTTTATCCAGCTGGTGGTTGCAGCCATGGGTGCCGTTAGCCTTTCTGAGCCACTGCGTGATGATCACCCGGTTTTCGGATAGATGTGAACGTATGTATGTATGTATGTGTAATGGGTGAATTCTATTATATCTATTATACATTTATGGCGCGACCCGCCCGAAATTTTGTTTCTACCCGCTTGAGTCCGGGTTTGGGTTATTATTCTTCCCCCCGATACTATTCCTCCTCCCTCACATAGTTAGGTTAACTTTGAGATCCGAGTTTGCGGGTTTCTCCCGACGATGGTTGATCCGACCTTACGGGTTTGTTCCAGCTACAGTGCTCTGTGAGGGGAGCTACAGTTACATGAATAGTGCGGTTATTATTTTTTAAAGTTTGTGGTTGTTTTTAACACATCTGTTGTATCTATAGTCGTTAGGTTACTTATATCCACATTTTTGGATCTGATTTAGGTGTGCCTACTGCTTTTGCGATAAAATTCATTGTAGGTTCGGTTTTTTTAGTTCTTTTTGTTGTTGTTGATTTAATCATGTGATGTTTAGCTTTACAGCATCTTTGGTTTTAATTTTGTTAGTTTTGGTGATTGTTGTTTTACAGACCAATATATCTGTTGCGGCACGAGGACTGGACATTCAAGATGTTCAGTTGATCATCCAGGTATGTTAATTTTAAAATCAAATCTTACTTCAGTAAGTGATAAGACTGTTGTTTCTTCGACTCCTTTTGGTCCACATTTAATCTTATGTTGACTTGCTAAATATTATATTGTTCTTGCAGGTTGCTCAAAGGGTCTGTCAAATGAGGGAGTACAAAAGCAGCTCCTACTATTCAAGATACTGGTGTTGCTAAACGACGGTCATACCCTTTGCGAAAAAATTAGTCAAGAGGCATACCCTTTGCTAAACGACGCTTAACACCAAAGATAATGCGGGTGCAGGTTAGGTAGTATCATACCCTTTGCGATAACAATACCGTTTTACAATTTATGCTGACCTACACGTTTAAACACAAAGGAAAATGGAATCAAGCTTTGAAAAACGCAGGAAAATGTGGAAACATTGGTTTCTCTAAATGCACGGAATACATAAAGATTTAACAGGGGATACAGTGAATGTATTTCTTTTTTTATGGTTATTGACTATGCAATTATGCAAATCTCCAAATACACTGTCGTCTTATTGCTTGCTGTTTTGTTTTTTCAGAAAGATGCCGGCTACGTTGCCTGTGATCCTATGACTTTCTGCCCACACCCTGGTATGACATACATCTATGTATTTATGCCATTAAAAACCATGTCTGCAAACCAAGAAAACAAAAAAATAGCTGCTGAACTTTTATTCAGACGATGTTTCAGGTGATTTTTGTTCCATGATACATCGTCTCTGTTAATGGTAACTGATGCGTGTGATGTGTCGTTGCGGTTTAGCAGTATTAATGCCTACTCAAGTTTTAAATTTATATTTAGCCGACTTATCAATAACACACACACTTAACGAGCAGTGTACCCGGTCAATATGAATATAATGGTAAGTAGAGTGTCGATCACTAAGAGTGGAACGTATTATCTAGTTATTCTAATCAGTATTTTAATATTCTAAGTTAGCTATACAACCTAATCTAACGCAAGGGGGTTCAGCCTGAGAGACTGGCACGTTTTGGTTGCAATTAAATAATAAACTAAACTAATGAGCACGAATCAGCGATAGGCACGCACGTACACAGATAAATACTCGAGACAATAAGAAGACCTGTCCTGATGATTAAGTAGATTGTCACTTGTTTTATTGATAGTTTTATATGAAGTGTATGTAATTAACCCTTTCTCGTTGGCACTAATCTTATCGGCGAGAAATCCATTAATGATTACTTATGTCTAAAAGTTATTCCTAAGTGATCAATTTAGTAACAACCGTGGGAGCCACATTCTCTTCCGTAGTCAAATGCGCAGGCCACTAATAAACACAGAGGTTATCAATGCACTAATAAGTAGTAACCAAAGACATCAACATATAAACTTTAATTGATGGGAAAGCAGTTTTAAGGGAGTGCAATCTTTCTCCTCACATTACACAAGCCACCAATCCTGATGAATTAAAGTTTACTAACACAATAAAACAAAACTACTTAATGAATTAAATACATGCAGGACCTTCTTACAGCTCTTGTATCTTCGTTCGGGTGTGTCTTGTGCTGCCTAATCGTCTGAATTCGGCCTTAGGGTTTCTGTACTTCGGTCTTCTAAAACTGTCGAACTCCTTTTTTCTTCGTCTGACTTTGGGGTATTTATAGTTTCTGTCTGAGGGTAAGATGCGGCGCATCTAATAAGTAGATGCGGCGCATTGACTTAACTTCGCGTGGGGTCCAAGATTAATATATTCAGGAGTATTCGTACACCGCCAGAAGATGCGGCGTAACTCCATTTATAGATTCGGCGCATGTCCTCTTGTATCTTGGATCGTATCTTGTGAAATCTTGATAGTGATGCGCCGTATGTAATAAGTAAGATGCGGTGTATCTGGAGCAGAATGTCTTGATCTTGTACATTTCAGTAGACTCTTATCTTCTTACTTGTTTTGCTCCATAATTAGTCCAAAATCGCCAAGTTTCACCAAATGCTTGTTTTTAACTGAGAATTACAAAAGTAAACGATTAAGTATCAATTCTCACAGATAATATAATAAAACAAGTCAAATAAATAGGATAAATGATGGTAATAAAATGTACTTATTTGAGTTCATCAAATATCCCCCCACTTGAACTTTACTTGTCCCCAAGTAAACCTTAAAATTAATCTTATGAAAATGTATCCTAAAAGATATTAGGATTTATTTTTATATTTAAGCATGTATTCATTTTTGTCATAATCACACAACCAAACACTTAACGAATTAGAAGTAAAATAAAATAATTTGATAAAAGCAAATCTAATCGTTTAACTGTCCAGTCGTGACGAATATTCTATCATAAGCTTGGCAAGTATACACATCTCCCCCACTAAAGCCAAGGAATAACAAGTCTAAAGCGGTAAAAAGGGTTTGTAGGCTTAAGGTTAATCATTCTCCTTAATCTCTATCGATCTCAAATTCCAGAAAAGGCGACAAAATCACAAATACATGATCGAATCCACGAACACGATACTTGCAATTGCTCAAATCCTTAACTCGAATAGGCTAAAGATAGGAGCAAGTAATCTTCACCAATAATATTATATCAAAAAGGGCGACAAAATCATAAATACATAGCCGAATCCACGACTACGATACTTAAGATTGCTCAAATCCCTAATCTCAATAAATCAAAGGTTTGGATAAAGAATAATATAGGGTATGGATAATATTTGGGATATAAATTGGTGTAAAATGAAAAATAAACAAAACAGATAAATTAAAATCCTAAGTGTGGTTAATCACTATCCCAACCATCCCATGAATAAGACTCATAGCATAGAATAACTCACGCTTTAACACTTGAAACACACGCTTTAGGTAGACACAAATTATACTCAACAAGATCTCAATCAAAGAATAAACCTTAGTTGGTGTTCCCATAACTGCCAACTCCCATTCAATCCATAGGTATAATATACAACAAATAGTGGTGATATCGACCACTTAATACAAAACTTTACATAAGTTGGTCAAATCAAACATCCAACTTTTCCTTTTTTCTTTTTCTTTTCAATTTTTTCGATTTTTTTTTTTTTTTTTTTTTTTTTTTTTTTACTTGAAACATAAACAATGATGTGTAAAATTTCACCACATCACTATAATGATAATTCTGGATAATTTTTCCATACTTTTCATGACTTCAGAAATAACGGTAATAGTGAAAGTAGTAAACACACGAAAAATAAACTCAAAGATATACAATATTTACTTTCACTCCAATTGCATTGTGCAATTTCCCGACCTAACCAAAGATGATGAATTACGCACGCGAACACAGGTAATGTAAGGAAACACACTTTGCCTAAAGCAATTAACCAACCACGGATTTTAATCTACAGGGTAGGCTAAGGTGTAAGGGTGTAACGAAACATTATAACAAAGGTGTAAGAAACGAAAGGAATGGCTCTGAGTGTTTTTCTAGGGGTATCTTACTCTAAAAATGAGAGTAACAAAAGGGTTTATACGGGGGTTAACTAACCAGTGTAGTTAGCTAATATCACATAACATATAAAGGCTGTTTGGGTGTAATCCTAGAAATTTACCAATTTAGACAAGTCATTCCAATTATATAAATAATACATATTATGGTGGTCTCGAATAGTATACAAGCCAAGTTCTAAAGTTTACAAGTCACCGGCACACTCATAGATTTGTGAATTTTGAAAAAAAAATCACAATTTTTGAAAATAACGTCATGTGTGCAGCTATGCAACTTAGACTTTAAACAAAAACATGCTAAAATTTTTTAATTTTGATATATTAAGCACATTTTAAGCATAATTTTTGAAAAGTTTAGGACAAGTAAGTGTTCTAATTCTCCAATCCCCCCACTTAAGTTAAACAACGTCCTCGTTGTTTGTATCAAAGGTTAAAAACTGGAAAATAAAAGAATTAGAACAGAAAAACTCCCCTGAGATTTGCTCGGTATGATCCTCCATTTGTATAAGAGCAAAAATCATCTTTCTTGTGGATGAGAACGTTTAAGCTTCATATTTGATGTATCCACAGGAAATGCAGGAATCTATAATACCACCAAGACTTTAAACACACCTAAGTTAAGAAAGGTTCAAACTTGCATAATACATTAGTAGTTAGTAAAAATAAAACTTAAAAATTAAAATGAAAATCATCAGGTCAGTCGATGCGCCGTATCTTATGGAAGAAGATACGCCGTATCGAGCCTGGAATAAATACGAAATAAAAAAAAATAAAGGATAGGATGCGGCGCATCTGTTGTACCAGATGCGGCGCATGTGTTCACCAGACAGACTGTTAACAGTCTGTTGTAAAATGGCTCGTTCCACGGTTTTCTCTCACGTCCTCTCGTATTATCATGCTGAACTTAATGCCAGTCTTTGTCAAGCATAATAAGAAATATAAACTGAAACATCAAATGCATATATGATAATAATGATTAGTACAATCCAAAAAGAATAATAATATGCATGGAACAATGTCAATAAACACGTAAAATCAAGAGATCAAGGGTCAGTGTGGTCGTGTGGGTGGGTCCCCGAAGTGCTGGCATCATCAGTCCTAGCCCGGACTCTGCGAGTGTATGCAAGTGTCACTCCTGCAACATGAGTACCATCCGGACGAGTGTGGGTAATACCCTGCTGCTCCAAAAGTCGGCTCACACTCGTAACGAGCCACTCCGAGTCCCTCCTCATACCATCTACAACGCCTCTCAAGGCTCTCAGCTCTCCCTCAACTGCCTCAACTCTCTGACTCACCGTGCGTACAGGTGCTGGTGCCTGTGGCTCCTCCTGATGGGCTGGAGCAGCAGCCGGAGCTCCCTGGGGACCTCCCTGCTCCGCCTCTGGCCCTGCAGCTCTAGCGGGCCCCAATGCTACCCAAACGTAATCCCCCATAGCCAACTGACAGATCCCAAGTCTAACCAAATAATCCCTGTCAATAACCGGGAGATGGGTCACCACAACCTCCAGCCCTGCTGGAATCTCCTCTCCAATCACTCCAAAATGGCGGGCCAGCCTAGATACAAAATGCCCGCCAGTCATATGACTCCTCCTATCTCTCCCTGCAGCTGTACGGTGGAGGTAATGTGCCAGAAAGTGGGGGATGTTCACCGACAACCCCTCGTCCATGCTCCTGAGAAGAAAAAGGTCAAGAGTGGTCACCTTCTCAGGTGACTGACCTCTCCCAGCAATGGTCAAAGCTATCATGCGGTGGCACAACCTCCTCATGGGCTCCCTGATCAGTGTGTAAGAAGGGGTGGAAGTAGTGATATCACCCCCTGAAGAGATCCTATCCCAGTAATCTCCCAGCAATGCTCTATCAGGAACTGCCCTCAAGCTGTCAGCCCAGTACCTAGCAAACCCCTCAGACTCAAGCTCCTCAGCAGTGTGTAACCCCATAGCTAGAATAAACTCCCTCATCGACATCTGCCTGTGCACTCCCCCAACCTAAAAACCAAAGTGTCGGCAGTATCCAACTCTGTATCAGTCTCCCTGTAATGGACAGTACTGAAGAACTCCAACATAAGCTCCCTGATAAGAGGCTCATCGACCCCAAACAATCTCTCCCAAGCAAAAGATCTAAACACCACCACATCATCATCATCACTAACCACCATCTCCAACCTACGATGCAAACTATCAGCAGCATGCCCCGCTCCAATCAATCCAACATCAGCAATATCCAAAACCTGGACCCTAAATATTCTCTTAAAGTAAATCGACTCTAGTCTCCGCAAGTAATCCTCCAAAGTGCCAGGAGTCAGTCCCATATTCTCGAAACGTAGCCACTGATGTCTGTGTGCAGCCTCTGGTAATGCCATCTGAAATAAATTTTCAAAGTTAGTAAACAGTCTGCAAATTAGGTAGATACGGTGCATCTGATTTAATCAGTGCGGCGTATCTGCACAAAATATAAGAGATGCGGAGCAAGAAATGAGATACGGCGTATGGAGATGCGTCGTATCTAGATTAAGTAATACGGCGTATCTAGAATTTTATTAAATTGGAAATAGGTCGTTACGCCGCATCAATTAACCTAGATGCGCCGCATCTAAAAGCATATCAGTATAAAATAAAGGGGGTCAGGTATGCTTTCCAAGAATCCGTATCCGTGACGTAAACTCCCACTTAATATCACAGTTTCATTTACCCATTATAACAGTTCTAAAAGCTCATTACACCACCACTAATCCATTTTCCCTCTAAAATTCAAAATCGAATTCAAAACCCAAATTTTCATTCAAATCAAACTAGGCCAGAAATCCAATGATTTATGCAAATTAAATACGGGGGAAATTATCTAATGCAAGTCCTAATCATATCTCTATATCATTTAAGCCCTAATCGAATTAATCACATAAACCCTAATTTTTATATTAAACAAGATTAAATCGAAATAGAATAATTACCTTAATTATATGATTAGGAGTAGGTTAAGAGATCGGATTAGAGGTTTGATTTGAGAAAAATGCTCGGATTTAGGGTATAATTTTACTGCGTGTATGTTCTTAACTGTGTGAGGATTTGGGGTAAAAAATTGAGATCCGGCGCATTCCCGTCGTATTTATAGGGCAAAACGATGCGCCGTATTGAAAAATTGGAATGCGCCGTATCTATTTAATTTCGTTGACTAGTCAATGAGTCCTAGTTGGTCAGAGATACGGCGCTTGGGATATTTAGATCCGCCGTATCGCTATGTTAGTGAACGAAATTTAAATAAGGAACGTACCTTGGCCTCCGCAACACAATTCCTTATACATCAAATTGGGGTTAAACGGCATACCATATGATATAAATGAATTCAAAATAAGAGCAATAGGCATAAACGTTTTATCAATAATTGTAATCTTATTGTTTAGTGGATAAGGATTTATTCCGAGGTTAGGAACAAATATCGTTTTTAAGCATACAAAATTAAGATTACAATTTGAATCAGATGTATTATCGTAGAGGTTACCTGGAATTCTATTTCAAGAATTTAAGACGTTCAATGTTACCAGTACTGAGTTTTCCCCACTCTAGTTGTCTTAGGTTCGATCACTCCAGCTAGCGTCTCTCGGTTTGGTTCAGAATGTAATCTTTCATGGTGATGCTTGAGTCATCATTTATCCTGAAAATAAACAACTTGTGCACGAGAGTAGCGGACCGATCAAAGTAAATATCAAAAATCAACTATATTTATCAAATTATATTCGTCGTATTAACAAAAGTTAATGCGCCGTATTTTCGTTACGTTTCAAAATATAAGATTTTTGATTCAAAAAGATGCGCCGTATCGATAAAGATCGATATGTCGTATCTGTTTAATAATTCGAAAACTGTTTTTAATTAAAATAATAGATACGCCGTATCTGCTAAAACAGATGCGTCGTATCGCGTTATCGCTTGAAAGAAAATTTCTTATTAAAAACAGATACGCCGTATCTTGGGGAAAGATGCGTCGTATCGAATTAATTAAACGCGTTGTATTTTATAAAAATTAAACGCAATACGCCGTATCTGAGAAATCAGATGCGCCGTATCGTTTGAATAAGCTCAGTACAACGATAGCAGTATGCAGAAAATACGAAAAATAAAAACAAATAAAAACAAACCAAAATAAACACAAATAAAAACACACAAAAACAGAAAATATGCAAAATAATACAATGAATGCAATTTACCCTAATATACAACAGAGTTAGCGGTTAGATTAAAAATTAAAAATAAAAACCTAATTAAAATACTAATCAAATTAACAAATAATAACAATTCACTCCCCGGCAGCGGCGCCAAAAACTTGATGCGCGTGATGTGTCGTTGCGGTTTAGCAGTATTAATGCCTACTCAAGTTTTAAATTTATATTTAGCCGACTTATCAATAACACACACACTTAACGAGCAGTGTACCCGGTCAGTATGAATATAATGGTAAGTAGAGTGTCGATCACTAAGAGTGGAACGTATTATCTAGTTATTCTAATCAGTATTTTAATATTCTAAGTTAGCTATACAACCTAATCTAACGCAAGGGGGTTCAGCCTGAGAGACTGGCACGTTTTGGTTGCAATTAAATAATAAACTAAACTAATGAGCACGAATCAGCGATAGGCACGCACGTACACAGATAAATACTCGAGACAATAAGAAGACCTGTCCTGATGATTAAGTAGATTGTCACTTGTTTTATTGATAGTTTTATATGAAGTGTATGTAATTAACCCTTTCTCGTTGGCCCTAATCTTATCGGCGAGAAATCCCTTAATGATTACTTATGTCTAAAAGTTATTCCTAAGTGATCAATTTAGTAACAACCGTGGGAGCCACATTCTCTTCCGTAGTCAAATGCGCAGGCCACTAATAAACACAGAGGTTATCAATGCACTAATAAGTAGTAACCAAAGACATCAACATATAAACTTTAATTGATGGGAAAGCAGTTTTCAGGGAGTGCAATCTTTCTCCTCACATTACACAAGCCACCAATCCTGATGAATTAAAGTTTACTAACACAATAAAACAAAACTACTTAATGAATTAAATACATGCAGGACCTTCTTACAGCTCTTGTATCTTCGTTCGGGTGTGTCTTGTGCTGCCTAATCGTCTGAATTCGGCCTTAGGGTTTCTGTACTTCGGTCTTTTAAAACTGTCGAACTCTTTTTCTTCGTCTGACTTTGGGGTATTTATAGTTTCTGTCTGAGGGTAAGATGCGGCGCATCTAATAAGTAGATGCGGCGCATTGACTTAACTTCGCGTGGGGTCCAAGATTAATATATTCAGGAATATTTGTACACCGCCAGAAGATGCGGCGTAACTCCATTTATAGATGCGGCGCATGTCCTCTTGTATCTTGGATCGTATCTTGTGAAATCTTGATAGTGATGCGCCGTATGTAATAAGTAAGATGCGGCGTATCTGGAGCAGAATGTCTTGATCTTGTACATTTCAGTAGACTCTTATCTTCTTGCTTGTTTTGCTCCATAATTAGTCCAAAATCGCCAAGTTTCACCAAATGCTTGTTTTTAACTGAGAATTACAAAAGTAAACGATTAAGTATCAATTCTCACAGATAATATAATAAAACAAGTTAAATAAATAGGATAAATGACGGTAATAAAATGTACTTATTTGAGTTCATCAGTAACTATTAGCCAATATATGTGTGCTTACAATCTAAAGTTGACTAAATCCATTTGTAGCAGTTGCATAAAGAAAAACTAAAACCAGTTGCTGCTTTGAACTCACTTCAGAAAATGTTAGAAGAAGACTTGAGAATGGAGATTGACAAAAAGGTGTGTAGCTATTTTCCCATATTTCTGCGAGTTAAACCTTCTAACTGTCAGTTGTTGAGCTTTCTAATCTTTACACTATCAAGATTCCAAAAAAGGATTGTAGCTGAATAAGCGAAAGCCGAATTAATAGCAGCAATTGCAAGTCATAAGGCATCCCAAATTGAAAAAATGCAAGAGCCAAATCTCAATGTAAGGCATTATCCGATGTTTATTCTTAGCTTAGTTGCATATGCTTTTGATACATTGGGACTCGATAAAGGATCTGCAATTGCAATTGATATGCCTATGGATGTCAACTCAGTGGTGATATATTTTGCAATCGTTCTAGCAGGCTATGTGGTTGTATCTATTGCTGATAGTTTTGATTCAGGTGAAATTCCAACTAGACTTGTATTATCGAAAGCAAAAGCAATTTTTACTCAGGTTAGTCTTTAATTCCTTATTTATTTTCAGTGTACACCCATTGATTAATGAGGGTTTATTATTATTATTTTTTTCAGGATGTGATCATTCGTGGTAACAGAATCCTGCTTGAGTACAACATTGCGTGAGGGTCATATATCTTGCCATGATTTTCTAGGCCGAGCTAAAAATTACAGGTATGTTTGTTTATTCTGAGTTTGATCTCACTTAGCTGTAATTTGGAAATTGGTAAGCACATGTTCTATCTGCTGTTCAATGTTTATGATAATATTGCAAAATAAGTAGCCAACATGGGTAAGTTCAGGTTAAAAAATAGCACCTTTTAGTACATGTGAGACAACTCACTTTTTAGTACGGGTTTAAATGGGCCAGTATAGGTTCGCTTGACCCGTAAACACTTTGTCATTCAAATTGTATAGAACTATGGATGGTTAATGTTCAAAATTTTTTAATAGGAACAAGAGTAAAATTATAATCTAATTTTTGGAATAAATAGAATTTGCATGACTTTTAACTTGATTGACCCATTTGCGGAAGGTCTGAATGTCATTTCACTCATGCATTTAGGTCAATGGTCACTCTGGAATGTAGATAATCATCACATCCTTCCTTTTCTGAATTTATGCAGACTAATACCTCCTGAGCTGCTCCAGTTTCCCACCACTGTATGGTTAGTTGAAAATGATCCGAACACAGGGACTTAAGTGTTTCCTGTGAAGAACATAAGCAGGTTGTGTCAGTTGCGTAACACCTCAAATTGTACTGCAGTAGCGAACGTCCGAATAGGACAGTGCAAAGATGATCATTGATGCTCGGAGTTCGGATAGATGTTCATTGTTTGGCTGGCTTAATCAAGGTAATCTTAATTAAATTAATTTTTCCAGCATATACTAGCTATATGCATACAGTTTTGAATACCTTTATTTGTAACTCAAAGGCAACTAAGCTTTCTATCTATGTACTTATCTGAACTGCTGAGAGGTTTCTCATCTTTCAGAGGAGACTGATTGTTGGTGTCGTTGCCTAGGTTTTAGGTTGAGTATGGTTTGCATGAAAACATGACGAAACAGAAAATATTATTCAATAAACTTGATACTTTCTGTAATGAAAATGAGCATTATAGTAAAAATGTAGTTCTATATGGTAAGCTACATGCTTGCATATGTGAATTGTAAGATTATGATTATTTCATATTCACCAGGCAATCATCTATGAATAGTTGACATTGAGCGATCCTCTTTATTAATAATAACTTTTTGATGTACATGATTTGTCTGTGGTATGCATATCTGCTCATAAATGGTTTTTAACAGATGATTTTCACAAAATTGGGTGTGCAGGAAGTAACAGCATTTGCAGCGGCGCTATTTCGCTATTTCCTTTCTTCGGTGCTACCTTTTTCTTTCCAACGGACGGGGTTGGGCTTCATTGCAGGTGCAGCTTTTGTCAATTTAATAATATGTATTCTGACAAAAGAAAAGGATTACAAACCTATTGTTCACTAATGTAGGATTTTAAGACTGAAATCAATAACTTTGTATTCAAAGATACTCCCGCAACGCGCGGGTTATAGTTATTAAGTTTGCATAGAACTTATGCATTGTGATAATGTTAAAGTTTAATTTTTATACAATTTATGTTGGAAGTGTATGGATCTTATTATGCGGCATGAGTCCATGTTTCTGATAACACTTATTTGTTTGTGCAGATGACTCATTACAAACCAAGCTGTCGTTTCTCATTCATTCATTCATTACGGATGCGAGCCGCTTGGAACAAATAATACAAAAGGCTTTTGAAGAGTGGAGCACAACAGTGTCGCTATCAAAATCGCTTGGCTTGCTGTTTTTAATTTTTTTCTTGATATAGTTAATTTTTTGGCTATGAATTTGGCTGTGAAACCAATTTTATATGCATCAGTTATGTAGCAAATGAATATTATGTAATAACTTGTGTGAGTTCTGATATATAATACAATCTTCTTTTGCAACCACAATTTTCTACTCGCTTTCTACAATTTTGCGTATACAAAAATCCCGCAGCAACGCGCGGGCAACCATCCTCGTTATAAGACATTATCATAATTCACCAAAAACCCCATGTCAAATTTTTTGTGAAAAGCTTCTCACTATTAGGAAAAATGATTTTTCACATTGTTTATACAAATAAAAACGTTATGTTTAAAACATCATTTGCATAATGTCTCTTGAATGCTAAATGAAATACATAACTAATATGTATTTTCGGGTACATTCAATTGAAGCTACATAGAATTAGGAGTGTTTGGGTTATCTCTCTTTTTTGTTACAAAATTTTCTAAATGAAATTTTTATGCATTAAAAGGAGTCGAGATAACCGCACCTCCATATTATCTCCATATAGGCACACACTAGAACATCATATCTAAACTCCCATTAGTTTTAACTAAACTATGTAATTTTTGTATCTAGGATCAATCATGCCTCCCGCAACCTTCTACGATCACAAGGATACCCTTAACTACCTCTCAAAACACCATAAGACTAAGGGACTTACACCGACACAAGTAAAAATATTTAAGGCCTTAGAGAAAAGATATGTTCACAAGGTTAGAATCGTAGACCCTTCCTTTCTAGAAGGAACCAACATTCGCCAATAACTAGATACCGTTACCTTTGATTGTCTCTTGGACATTGACGAACCAATATGTCCTAGATTTATAATAAAGTTTTATGCTATTGTTGTCCTTAGTTCAAATGATTATGGTCTCATCTCCATTCAATTCAAAGTTAATCAAACCGACTTCAACATACCCTTAAACCAATTTGCGAAAGTCCTTGGAATTCCGGGTGAAGGTACTTGCCTTTATTCGGACAAATGGTATTTTGTCAATCTTAGATTCTATTGTTGATAGTATGCCTCCATACGACACTCCTTTGACCCCAAAAGAGATAATCCGAGACCACCTCTTTCTTCCTAGAACTTCCAACACTAGAACCACCCGACAAGGAAATGAAGTCAATCGTGACCCGTTTGGAATGGAGCTAAACGAACTTAGGCCACAATTTAAGAAATGGGAAGAAATTCTTCGGGCCAACGTCTTATGCACCATAGGGAATAGAGACCACATCAATGCTTGCCTATGCTACATGCTCTATTGCGTGTCAACTCACCAACCCTTCAACCTTGCCTACTATGTCACCAAGAGGATGGCCGACATACCAATGTTAGGAACCACCGCTATGCCATACGGGATGCTTCTCACCCGTATTTTTAGAGCGTTTGCACCTATCCCTCCAAATCCTAGAGGTTTTTTCCCCGACTACTCCCTCATTCCCCACAAATTTGTACCCTTGAGTGATAAGAAAGTAGCCAAGGCAAAAGGAAAACGTCCACATCCACCTACCTCCTCATCATCATCATCATCTATGAGCGAGGATGATGGACTCCCAAATTCTAGGCTTCCACCTCAAGAATATATGAATCAACTTCCACCCATTGAACAACAAACTGAAGAGTTTAAGCAAACAAGAGGGATGTTCAAGTGCATCGGGCATTTCCCAACGAAGATCAACAAGAAACTTGATAGGCAATGAGAGGTTAATGAGTGTTTGGTACAATTGGTTTTAAACAATGATGTGATGAATTTTTCTGATTGTAGGATATTAACTTATCGTTGAACAACTATGAGAACTAACGTGATCATGCAGGGCGATAACATTTTGATGTTATCAATTTTCTATGCTTAAGCCACTGTTTGGCATAACTTCTATTATTAGTAAGTTCATTAGCCCAGGTTTGATCTATATGCTTACATGTGTTAATACCTGTGTTTTTGTTATTGTTCAATCACAACTAATTAATTACACATGTTTTAGGATAATTTACGGGATTTAAACGGGTTTCGGGCTTTCAAAAATGCCCTTTGTTTACATTTTTTGATCGGCGGATATGGCGGAACCAAAAATATGGTTCCGTCCGTCCAAGTTTTTGGTGCTGCCAAAAACCACCTGACGGATCAGGCGAAACCAATTTTTGGGTTCCGCCTGTGTTATCGTTTGGTTCCGCGGATCAACAGCTACATTTTTAAATTTTCGATTAATCTAGCACTCTAGTTCACTCACTCTTGTTATTAGGATACTTTTACTGATAATACCTTATATTAAGATCACCTTAGATCACTTAGAACAATAGGAAACACATTTCCCACCAAAACTTGAAATTTCAAATTTTAACTCAAGTTACCTTTCTCCAACAATCAAGGATCCCTCAAAATGGTTCCTTGCAATCCTTGGATCAATCACATCATTAGATTTCCCACTCACCATTATGCATTTACTGCATATCTTCTTCATCTCACTCAATTCAATCTCATTGGATTGACTTTGATGATTTGAGAAGGTTCTTTTCCACTTCCAAATCATTAGGAACCACCATCTTTGTATGGTTTAACATCAAATCCAAACACACTCTTCCATAAATCCTGGATTCTATAAATTAGAAGCTTTAGGATGATCATTTCTCACACCTTCACCACCAATTCTAGTAACATTTCTGCATATCTCAACCTTCTTCCTCACAATGACTAAGTCAAACAACTCCTCATCATCATCAAGACCTCAAAGAAGAACGGCTAGGATAAGTGTCAAACCATGTTGCTTTTTTAACATCAACTCCTCATCCTCATAATCATCACCACTAAACATCTCATCTCCAATTGATAATGAGAACTTCCTAACCTTGTCAACTCCAACACCTCCACATATCATCATCACCACTCCTCCACCAACAAAAACACCCATGGCCACCACACCACCTCCCGCACCATCACAATTACCAAAATCACCATCACCTCCACACTCTCCAAAAATCCAACCTCTAGAGTTGTTTGCCACTCCACCAACCTCTCCACACCCCTACTTAGAAACCTTGGAAGATCTACCTCCAAGATCTACCAATTCACCACCAATGCCTTTTGAGGTTGAACCTTCACAACAAGAACCACTTCTCTTCCACCCCATCTATAGGGACATCCATGGTCCTCTCTACCGTGAACAAGCTCCACCTCAACAACCTCAACCTCAACCTTTCTCACCAACCTCCACACTCCAAGGCATTGACGAGTCAATGTGGATTAACCATCCACAAACTCAAGGTGAAATAAATGAGGAACTTGACCGCCTCTATGCCTTTTCAAACATGGTGGATTCCCACCTCAATGAAGCAATGGATCTGCAATCCACATTGCTTGCATCCATCATGTCTCTACCAAACCCCAATCAACAATCAACCTATGTTCCACTACCTCCACCACCACCACTAACAATAAACGAACCAACCTTACCACCCAACTTCCCTCGCCATGGTTGCCCCATGTGTGAGCGAACCGCCCACCTCACTCAACGAACCAACATTTTGGTTCATGAGTTACGAAATGAGATGAGGTTCAATATCCTTGAGCGCCTAAACGCTTTCTCGCACCCATCTCAATAGATGCTCAAACTAGGAGCCTTTTTAGGATTTTTTTTTTTTTCTTTTATAGGATTTTTTAGGATTCCTTTTCTTTCTAAGTTATTTTCTCTTTATTTCCTTTGTAAGCATCTTCATTTGTGACCTTTGTCACAAATAATTTTCAATTAAAAGATGTTTGTTGATGTTTATGTGTTGATTGTGATCACTTATTATGCATTATATGGTTGGTTTGAACTACTTATCAACTAACCTTTGTTTTGTAGCTCTCATTATTCATGCATCAATGTACTTGGTTGGTTTGAACTATTTACAACTAACCTTTGTCTTATAGCATCCTTCATCCTTGCATCATATACGTTGGTACCCTAACAAAGGAGAGTATTGATCAAGGGGGAGCTTATCAAGCACTAACCTTTGTTTTTGTAGCTATCTTAATTCATGCATCATATACTTCGCACTCCAACTAGGGGGAGTATTGTCCAATGGGGAGCTAATCAAGCACTCAAAATCTATGCATCATTATACTTGGCACTCCAATTAGGGGGAGTATTAACCAAGGGCCTTATACTATATTTCGCTATGCATTTCCTCTTTTTATTTCGAAAAAAAAAGGGAGTTAATATTAAACTCATACATCAAATGTTTTATACAATTTAAAATGCCTAAATGGATTTTAAAAATTGCATAAAACTAGTTTAATCTATATTTTTAAAAGACTTGCACTCTATTTATTTCATTGCTTAAAAATAAACTTTATGTTTTGTCATTAACAAAAAGGGGGAGATTGTTAATACAAATATCGTCTAAAAAACGTTATTTATATTTTACGATCTTTGCTATATTTTGTTAATGACAATTATAAATTTTATTTTTAGCAAAGCATAAATATAGTTAAGTCTTTTACATTTATAGTCACAAGCTTTTCATAAACTCATAACATCATTTACATGCTACATATATGATCACTAGTATATGCATGTTACATACATTTACATTTACATATTACATTCATTTACATTTTATTTCTTAATATGGAAAATGTACAATGACATCATGGCATGCATCATCTTGATATCTTTAGAAAATCTTGAAGATCATATGAATATATTGGATTGATCTTCACTCAAAGATTAGATATGGAAATATCATGGTTAGATTTGAGAAAGATATTTGGAGATTTGTTGTCAGGCTCCCACGGAACCAAACAGCATAACGGACGGATCCCTATTTTTGGATCCGTCCCATCCGTGGTTTGCAATGGCAGTTGGCCTATAAATAGCAAGCCACACATTCATGTTTTCTCATCACTCATAAGCATAAACAACATCATTCATTCTTTCATTCATTACTAACCCATTCATATTTCATATTTCATTATTAGTGATCTTTCTTTTGTAGCAAAGAGATCAAAGCATCACAAGCTTCAACAAAGCGTTGCAAGACTTGTTAGATTAGTCATAGTGTGATTTTTTTGTTTTTCACACATCATTGTTTGTACCAAACAATCGTATACATCTGTAGTGATCGGTTAGTATTTTAGTCCTCAAAATACATAAAGTGTCGGGAGTGGTTGTGCCCTTGTTAAAGAACTCAGTATCTAGCTTTGTATCGGAAAAAGTGTAAGCGACGTTTGTAAAGGTTTTCTCCTCCGAGAAGGGAGCTTGTTTCTTAGTGAAGAAAAACTCTCAAGTTAGAGGCTCGAGGAGTGGAGTAGGGCAAGGAAGAGAGTTCTTGTAGACCGAACCGCTATAAACATCCGTGTTGTGGTTTTATCGTTTCTTTCATTACTTGCATTACATATATTGTTTATTATTTGCATTAGTTGAAATCACGTTAAGTATTCAAAGCAAATTAATTTTAAAATGGTAAAAACTATTCACCCCCCTTCTAGTTTTCCACACCATGTTTGACGAGAGCAAGAGTAGACATTCATATCTTTAATTTGCTTCCCTCGTGCATCTAAAGAGACAACTTGCAAGAAAACTTGGTACCCAATTTCTCATGGGTTCGAGATGGTTAGTATTAAATATCCTTTGCATTTACCTCACTTGAAGTTTCAACCATTCGACATATTTCGTATTCAGGACAGGCATTGTCTTCTTCATCAGTATCACTCCAAGATTCTCCAATGAGTTCTCTTCATAAATAACTCATGTGGTCCTTGATGGTGTTACCTTCATTGAAAACATTTGAACTAGTAGTACTTATATTTAATCTATCTAAATTTCTATCTATTGATTCATCTTCAGAAGTGACGAATTGTTCATATATATGTTCAAGATCAATTTGGTTATCTTTGGCTAGACTGATTTCTAGATGAAAGTTTAAAAGACTTTTCCAAATGTCATTTGCCGTTCGACGTAATAAAATTCTTTCATATTCAATTTTTGGCAAAGATTTGTAAATCATTATTTTAGCTTCAATATTTTTGTAGAATTTTCTTTTAAAATCATCACTTTGATTTTTAAAATTTATCTCCGTTGGCTTAAAATCACCAATTGAAATGACATGCCAAATCTTGATCTAATGATTTCACATAACTTTTAAATATATTTTTCCATTCAATAAAGTTATTGTTTTCGAAAAATAGTGGTCCTTTCAAAGAATACCCTTCTAGATATCTTTCAGACTCCATATATCGATTCAATTTTTAAAAAAATTTATACTTTAAAACTCTTGAGTGACCCGCTTTGATACCAATTGTAGAAACTGGAAAGGGGGGGAGGGGGTAAATAGTTTCACCGTTTATAATTACGTTTTAAGACTTTTTGCAACATTTTTATTCTTTTTGAAAATTGTTTGATTCTAAGTTATGCGATATTAATCAAATATATATATATATATATATATATATATATATATATATATATATATATATATAATATATATATATATATATATATATATATATATATATATATATATATATATATATATATATATGAGCACAACGACAATGCATAGAGTAAAAGGAAATGCAAAGAAGAGTTAAGGCATAAAGACAACCAAACCGAGACTTATAGTGGTTCGACATGAAGCTCACTCTTCGCCCTACTCCACTCCTTGAGTATCACACTCGAAAGTTCACTATCACTATGTCGACACACTCCTTTTAGGCGGAGCAAACCGTACACCAACGCTTACACCAATTAACAACACTAAGCGGAATGTCGAGTTCTAATCCTAGCTAGAACCAATCTACACACCGACACACGGCTACACGGACAAGCACCTTGTCCACTTGGATTTACACACAATCCAAGTTTTCACACAGAGGATCACCCCATCCTAATCTTCACACAGACGATCACCCCGTCCTAATATTCACACAGACGATCACCCCATCCTAATCTTCACACGGACGATCACCCCGTCCTATTCTACAAACTATTAAAAGGACTTCAAACTTTGTCCCAATCTATACTAACACAACTAGTCACGACTCACACACAAGTCGGATACACAAATTTACAAGAATAGAGTTTGGAGGTAGGAGAAGAGAATCGTAACACTAGTTACGTGTGTGTGTGAAGACTAATCTATAGCACTTCGTTTCTTGAAAAATACGAGCTTTCTTCTCTTGCACTTTGATGTATAGGATAACGGGATCACTTATAAACACATATCAATATGTTATAGTGATCAAAGAGGAAAAGGGATAGAACATAATGTTTTTGTGCCAAGAGGATCAGTTTTTCTGCAGGGAATAGTGCAGTATTTATAGGAACCAGGAGGAACGGGGACGGTCCTTTAAACCTTAGACGGTCCCATATATATAATGGACCGTCACCATCTTTACGGGACTGTCCAGACAAACGCTCCCATTTTTGTTCTGGTGTGGTGAAAATTTATCTAATTTTAGACGGGAAAACTAGCTGTTAGAGAATTTGAAATTCAAATATATTTTCTTATTAAAACATTTCTTTAAAATTACAAAAATACTTTTGTAAAAATGTCTTGTCACATAAAAATGTGAGGTTTTAAGAAAAATATTTTCTTTGATCATTTAACTAATATTGGTATAGTGTTTGTTCATACCTTAAGTGATGTTGTAGTCGAGACGTTGTCGAAACGAGTTTTCTCGATCAAAAACTTATTAAACGTAGTTTTACGTAACGTGTTTTTATATTTTGTGATTATCAAAATGTATAGAGACCGATAATGCAAATGACGATTTTGACATTATTTGTATTAACATTATTGCCAAAGACTAGTGGTTACTTGTACCTTAAAATCACGTATAATCTTAGATCTCAAAATGGACATTTTGTATACTCTGTTTTTTAATAGGTTTAGATTAGCATTAAATATACCTACTAATAACTTGACAAATACTTAAGTAATATAATAAATGCAAGTTTAATAAAAAAAATAGATTTACGAGTATTTTGAAAGGTATATAAGCGGGTATTTTTAAACGGGTGTTACGGGTTTACTCACAATGGGTATACATTACCCTCCACCCACCCACCACCCGCTGGTGGGTTGATTTTTTTACCCATGACCCACCCATTGGTAAAAAAAATAACGGGGTTACTCACCCATCACAGTGCGGATACCCGCGGTATGGGTTTCTTTCGCCCGTTGCCATTCCTATAAGTAGGGGATAAATTATGAATCTATAGCAATGCTCTATTAATATATACCATATTGAAACTAACTTACCTTGACTATATTATTGAAATTATGCATTCATGTAAAGATTGTTTTTATTTTATAAACATTGTTAATTAAGTGACACTTATACAAAACCTATAAAATTGTTGTTAAAAAACCCTAAAAATATAGACTTAATTGGGCCAACCCATAATGTATACTTAGGCTCAAGTAAGGTATTATATTTTTTAATCTTCATAGACCCATTTGTTTAATCTTCATTTCCGTATTCTTTTCCTTTAAGGGGTTGGATATACACATGGACCAAGCATAAGTAGGGCAAGGGGGTTGCCCCCCCCCCCCCCCAAAAAAAAAAACCTTTGACCTTCAAATGTAAAGGTCATTGTTTCCTACATACAAACAAACTAAAATAAGAACACTTTTAAGGATTGGCCCCTCCAAAATAACACAACGCCATTTTGGCCCTCCTGTGAAACTATCCAAGCTCCGTCACCGGATATACATACATGCATGAAATTGAAATTTAAACTTTTACAATAACCAAATTTACAACATGCATCCATGCAACTTTTATTACATTTTTAACACCGCATGCATGCATATATTCAACAAGAGTTATATGTTAGGGTGACTATATATGGTGACATTTCGTGTGATACGCACAATAGTTGATAACACTCCCCGAAAACACCCTAAAAGAGAAAATAGTTTTATATCACATTCCACACCGGTGATTGACTGGATGTACATCTATGTTGTTAAATCACTAATACTACAGTTTGTGTTATCTTATCACCTCTTGATTTGGCCAAGGCATCACAACAATAAGTGTTAGAATATAAAATCTCATACCTTCAATTTTATCTTTATATTATAGACTTGTTATGTTTTTTTATTCTTGTTTTGTAGTAGAAAAAGTTGAGGGGCTAGTTTGTAGAGTGAACAGTTGGAGGACTAGAGCTGGATATGACTTAAAGATGTTGCCTACATAACCTCGCTTTCTCACTGACCCTAGATCGCTTTTACACACACAAAATGATATTGCCAAAAGGGAAAAAAAAGGAAGTCAACTGATAAACTTGATCTTCGTCTTACTGGTCTAACTGGTTATCAGAAAGTTACAGGAAAAGTTTTTTTTATCTGACCTTAATAAGACATGATATTTCATACGCAATTCACTCTTTAAGTCAATTTATGCATAAACCTTTACAATTTCATGTTAAACTTGCTACGAGAGTTCTTAAGTACATAAAGGGTTCTCAATGTGAAGGAATTTTGTTTGAAAAAAATATTGATTTCACTCTGAAAGCTTATGTAGACTTAGATTGGGCTAAGTTTCCTTCTACTGAAAGGTATGTCATTGGTTCTTTGTTATTCTTTTGCAACTCTTTAGTTTCTTGGAAGAGTATGAAACAAAAGACTTTAGCTACATCCTCTGCCGAGGCTAAGAATAGAGCAAAGGCTTCAGTTACTTGTGAAATGTTTGGACTTTAATTATTTTGAAAGATTTAATGGTTACAAATCATTTACCTGTTAAAACTCTGTGATAATAGTGTTGCAATAAAAATTGCAGGAAATCTTGTTTTTCATAAGAGAACTAAGCATCTTGAGATTGATTTGCATTTGGTCATATAAAAATTGCAGCTGGTGTGATTGAGTCTATTTGGGTAGATTCACAACACCAACTTGTAGACATTTTAACAAAAGGCCTTCCTGTAGTTTAACATAAGTTTTTGTGCAGAAAGATCAAACATTTTGATATCTACCAAGATTAATGTGAGGGGCAATATAAATTCTCATACCTTCAGTTTTATCTTTATATTAAAGGGATTTTTTTTTTTTTTTTTTTTTTTTTTTTTTTTTTTTGCATTCTTGTTTTATAGTAGATAAAGTTGACGGACCAGTTTGCAGAAAAGAAGAGTTTGGGGTTAAAGATGCTGCCTATATAATATCGCCTTCTCTCTAACCCTATATCACTTTTACACACACAAACTTTGTTATCTCTCTCGTATACGATCTTGGGATTTGTTTTCTTGTTATTAATATATTCACTATTCTGATGAATATTTTGTGATCATTTTAAGTTGTTGATTAGTAGAAGTTGTTTGAGGTTGCTTTGTGTTGTTTGAGTCTGGTTGATAAAGTACGTGTACAATAAGATCAACATTCATCTCCTCTATAGCCAGTGATGGAACTAGAGGATGTTCGTGATGTCATAGAACCCTGATAGAATTATGTCTCGTAGTGTTAATTTTCATAAAAACACATATTTTTCTTACCGGTTCAAAAACAAATGCGTGCCCAGTTGAAATGTTTTGCCCACCCGCTCCCTTTAAAACTTGATTCCGTCACTCTCTAAAACAAATGCGTGCCCAGTTGAAATGTTTTGCGAATATCATTCATAAAAACAATGCGGGCCCTGTATTTCGGCTAGGTTTCCTTTGATCACCATCGTCTCTGCTTTAATCTGTTAAGAAATATAATGTGACACAAGAAACTTTTAGTGCAATTAACTACCGAAAAGGGTAACATCATACATTTTATGTATGTGACATGAAGTCATTAACTAACCATTTGGCATAGTGTTGAGAATTTGAGACTCGGGAGACAACTTTAAAGGCACTTTGTACTTGTACGTGCTTTTGTACATAATCCATTACGGGTAGTGTCGCGAATAAAACTGTCGTATAAACAACAAATAATTTTTTAAGGCATTTACGCTAGTAAAATACTAGTAATAATTAAATGTCTATTTATAGCCATTTTGTTCATGATGGAAAATAACAAGTTAGTCAGCAAGGTTGGATCAAGTGGTTAACACCCTTGCCTCTGGAGACAGAGGTTAAGGGTTCGATCCTCACTCCTTGCAAGGCCGGAGGTCCTTTTCTACCTTTGGTAGAACCGGAAGCAGCCTCTCTACCTTAAATAGGGGTAAGGCTGTCTTCGTCCCAACCTCCCTCATACACCGTTGAAGACGGTATTTGTAAGGCTGTCTACGGCTGTCTACGTCGAGTAATAAAGTTTATTTTTGTTCTTTAGAAAGACAATAACTCATATACATGTACACTAATTCATACTATTTTGCATATGTCTTCAGATAATCTTAAACTCACAACCTCTTAATCCAGAGTCGCCCACATACCGCTAAGCCCGAGGGCCATTGATTTATAAATTAAGGTCCTCTAAAGTTAAGTCAAACATGATAAATCATATCAACCAATTATTACAAAAATATTACTACAGTAGCTTAGGAACTATGAACTACAAACATTAATCTCCTTGTAGGCCACGAAGGTTCGACTCCAGGCTATCAAAAAGGGGAATCGCCCTGGGAGTAGTCGGCTAGCAATGTTTGGTCGGAAATTCAGGTAAAAAAAATGCATAAAAAGTAAAGATCGAACTAGAGAGATCTATAAGATTAGTTGTTTATCTATTTCACTATTCGGGTTTTTCGGGCCTCAAACCGATTAACACGAAGATTAATTTGGGTCGTTTGGATTGGTTTGGTCAACTTCGGGCAATTTGGATTGGTGTTGGCAACTTCGGATTGGATTTTTGGACGGTAATAATTCATCTTTGAAACCGAACAAACCAAACCGATTAACCTTGTTAAACCGAATTTGAACACCCTATAACTTAACTTAGAAATGTTGATTATTCATTATTCAAACTTATAATCCATCAAGTCAGAATTGCATATATATCCCTCCCAAAGTGAATAATTGCATATATATCCTTTGTACAAATTTTTGATGCACATAGTACAATGGTTTTTATGCATGTTTTGGATATATATACAATTATGCATTTTTGGAAGGATATTTCAATTTTTTTTTTTTTTTTTTTCTAACCGTTTTGACCAGGTTCTCTTCCTCTTCCAGTTTTACACCACCGGCCTCACCACCTCATATAAAGCTTTAAATAAGTCAGCAGGGTGCCTCAGCTCATTCCATTGTTGATCCACTGAATATTTTAGAGATTATGCGTTTGATAATTGACAAAATTCTTGTTTTAGGGGAGTAAATGTTGTCTTCCACTTGCGCTTCAATGCCTATGATTATTTAGAGTAGGAGAATGATAATGAGAAAAAGACATACTTTTTAGACACCGAAATTTCATACTTTCATCCCTAGTTTTATAAGTGTTTTTTCCCCCCTTCCCAAAACCGTTTTATGCCATGCTGTAGAATCCGAGTTTGATTTGAGCCAACCCATCTCGATGGACACCAAGCTCCCCAATTCCCCATTGCCGAATTGAGTTGATCGTCAAGAAGACCATAAAACCATCTTCGGCCGTCACTATACTAAAACATTAGTAAATTTTAAGCGTTGAGAATTTGAACCACGCTTCCTGAAAACTTCCAAATATTGACCCGTATCATCAACGAAATTGGGTTCACTTCTCGTACATTCCAGAATCATCAAATGTTTCATATCAGTCAGTCGATGGATAAAAATGTTGTGGTAGAACCGTAGAACTACATGACGAAAGGTGGAATTGAGGCAGACTATTAATTTGAATATGTGGTGGCACCGAAACGGTGATAACTGGATTATAGAATAACAAATGAGGCAGCGAACGAAAAGGATAGAAACGGGTCATCACTTGTGAGGGCATGAAAGTCTTTTGACATAAGTTTGCTATGTGCAAAGTAAATACATCCGTGTAAATACATTACCCATAGGCCATAACTTAACTTAGAAATGTAGATTATTCATTATTCAAACTTATAATCAAATTTAGAACATAGATACATGCAACTTTTATTACAATTTTGACTCCACATATATTATCGCTAGGATCGGAGTTGGTTACTTGTTGGATGACTTTGGTGGTCGTACTATTAGAACCGGACATTTAGCGTGATGCACACAATAATCACTAACACTCCCCAAAAGCGCCCTGCAAAACAAAACCAAATTCCATCAACATGTTGCAAAGAATTCCATTTCGAGTTTTTCGTATTTTCTTATTACCTCTTGATTTGTCCAAGGCCTCTACTTCCAGCAACGAGAAGATTAGCATTCATTTGGTCTACGGCTTCAACTATCATCTCTTTCGGGTTTCCTCTAATTACTATTGTCTCAGCTTTAATCTATAGTATGCATAGTGTAATACATTAAGTTCTAATATATACAATGCAAATTAACTACTATATATAAAGCATTGTATTAGTGTGTACCATGTATTGTTGGCATAGTTTTGAGACACGAGATAGGACTTCAGAGGCACTTTGTTCTTGTGCCTTTTTTACGGAGTCCATTACCGCGGGTGTCGCGAATAGAACTGTCACAATAGATTTATTGCCATATATTTTATTCTCATGATGCAATATAACAAGCTGGTCATTGGTGATACAAGTAACTTAATAAGGACCAAACATGAATATCCAACTACGAATTTATAATAGTAACTGGTCAACATAACCAAAGTATTTTGAATTATATTATTTTCTAACTTTTTAAGTAATGATATAATGTGCATGACTTTTATATTTGATGACACGTAGCAAAATTATATGAGAAATAAACTCAAACCTGGACCAACAGGGATTGCGGTGTATGGTTGTTGGAAAGGTTGTTGGACATGAACCACCGTGATCATGGGTTGCTCATCCCCCTCATTCGACGGAACTACGGTGGTACCATGGTGGAGGAATATATTTTCTATAGTCCATTGAAGAGCATACAAACTACCTTCACTTTCATCAATAGCTACCATTACCTTCATTATTGTTTCTTTACTTGATATATCTAGCTTAGCTTTTTATATTTTATGTGTTTCAAGCATACGATATCTATAGCAGTCTAGCTTGTTTCCTTTTCAAAAGTTATGCTATTTTATCATACGTGGCATGGTGGCATTATACAAACCGACACGTTGTTTTTTTTTTGTTTCCACGTTGCATGTTACATGTTATTTATAGTTTAAGTCGAAATCGTTTCTTCGGTCTCGGTGACGTAAATAGTTTACGGCTTATCTGAAGTACTAAAATAAAAGAACAAACAAATAATAGTAACATCGGTATGACGATATAATAAGTAAAAAAGGTGAAACAAGAATCAAATTCACGTGAGCAACCAATTTAGTCATTCATAAAAATGAATATGCAACGTAGGAAGCGCGACTTACCTAAATAACATGTTTGTATAATAAGGCAACGACGGATTGTTGTTTATCAAAAACGAGTAAGACATTTTTTTTATTTGATTTCTTGTGTAATGAAAGGACGTTTCAAAAGTATATATTACTTAGACGTTTTATAAGTAGTAAAGATGTAAGATAAAAGCATATCTTACAGCTTATTGTGTATGTGCTTTTGATAAACTTGCTTTTTAAATTGGTTTATATTAGACGAATACCTACGCAAAACGACGGTATATAGCGGTTAATAGTTATACTTGTGAACTTGTGGTTCTGGTGTGACTCTTGATGCAACATTTACAAGTTCAATTTGTAATCATTACGAGAAAATAGTTTATAGGTTATAAACGAAAAATGATAAAAGTTTAAGGATTAAACAATGTATAAAATATTAATTTAGTGTTGGATATTGTTACCATTTATAATCAAAGGTAGATTAAGCAAATCTTTATTCTTTTTTAAAAGTTTTTAAATTTCAATAATAGCAAGTTTGTTTTATAAATAGTAAAGATATACGATAAAAGTTGGCATGGTGTTGTCATTCTAGATGACAAAAAATTTTAATTTAACATTTTTTTTCACCGTTTGACTATTGATGCAACATTTACAAGTTCAATTTGTAGTAATTATGATAAAAATATGAGGATTAAACAATGTATAAAATATTAATTTAGTGTTGGATATTGTTACCATTTATAATCAAAGGTAGATTAAGCAAATCTTTATTCTTTTTTAAAAGTTTTTAAATTTCAATAATAGCTAGTTTGTTTTATAAGTAGTAAAGATATACGATAAAAGTTGGCATGGTGTTGTCATTCTAGATGACAGAACATTTTAAGTTAACAATTTTTTTTTTCACCGTTTAGGCGTTTAAATGAAAAACTAGCGAGAAAATTCATTTAAAAAACAAAAAAAAACTAATTCTGGCTTTTGTAGATGGTATATTTAGTAAACTAATGTATTATATAATTACATAAATTTGTTTAATTGGTAAACGAATCAGTATCTCATTCTATCAAACTATATTATTGAAATGTCAACCGGTCAATAATAAAAGTCCTAAACAAACGTGGATAAACGCGCGTATAACAAACCCATAGTATTTTACTTAAGGTGTGTTTGTTTCATTAAGATGTTTTAGTTCAATTCTGAATCTGACTACCACATCTTACCAGTAAGAAATGGCTAGAAAGTCTAAATCTGAATGAAATAATGTTGTTTGTTTTTTTATAATTGTCCAAATAATTTTAAGTGCTCGTTTCTGCAATTTATTTAAGTAACTTATGTAAATATGAAACAAGACTTTTTATCATAAATATAACATAGGAGTCTTCAATCTCTTATCGAGTAAAAGGCAGTAAGACAAGTCTCACACCTTTTACTGAGTAAGATGTTATATGTCTAAGTGAGTTTGACTCAAAAGAAAAAAATAAACAAGCAAAACGTCTAACCACCTCTTACTGGTAAGAGTAAAAGGGCTATAAAAAAACAATCACACCCTTACACATTTAATTAAAGTTCTAAATGAATATCAGTGTGGAGTTTGGTTTGTGGTTAATTATGATTATACGATCACAAATAAATTAGTCATTTTAGTATGAAATCCAACATAATATGGAAATGATATTGTTCATGTCCACTAGTTAAACATGGAAAAAAGGTGGTTGAATCATACTTTTGGAGACGCTTAACTATCCAAAAAACCTAAAGAATGTGATTTCCTCTGCTTATAAAGGTTGCACGTGAAAAGCCACAAAACAACAGCAACAATCGATTACCTCACAACTGCTCACTCATATCCTTTTTCTATAACAGCCTGTTCTCGAGTTGCAGATGAAAGATGAAATGGGGAAACTAGCTAGTGATCAAACATTCAGCTACAAAAGGATGCTTGTCCAGAATAATCTTGGGATAAAGTGGTTGCAATACATGAGACGTCAATACAACTATCAACCTTTTCTTATAGTTAATGTAGTGTGCTTCCAGCTCATGTGTGGTATTTACATTCGTGTTTTGATTATTTAAGAGGCTATGTTACAGTGGAACAACATAGGGATGAGCAAATGGACCGAGAATCGAACCGGAGCCAAGAATCAAACCGGAACCGACCCAACCTGAACCCATTTTTTGACCTGCGGTTCGGTTCCCGGTTCTTAAATATTGATAATTGCTGTTCTCGGGTCGGTTCAGTCCGGAACCGACGGGTATCAGTTAGGACCCAAACAACCGAACACTTAAAAATACTATTAGGGTGCGTTTGATTCGCAAGTGGGATTGGAATTGGATTTGGATTTGAGAAATGTTTGAAAGATTTGGGAAAGGTTTGGGAAAAAAGTAGGAGAGAGAAAATATATTATTATATATATTATTATATATAATTTATTAATTTTATATTATATTTAATATATTATATTATAATTAAAAAATTAAAACTGTGAGAGCACATGCATTGGGGCCCGCAGGTTTTGAGTCAATACCACCAACTCAGTTGAGAATCAAAAAGTAAGTGCCAGAGTACTTTGATTCCATAAGTTTTATAAACCAAACGTAGGTTTTAGTTTTTCTTTTGTTGATACTCACTCAAAAGCGTCAACCAAACGCACCCTTAGATTTTTTGGAACACAAAGAGTCAAAAAGCCCATTAGTCCATAAAATCAAATCTTTGTAACTAGAATCGTTCCATCTGTCCATCCTAAAATCCCTAATATTTTATTTTTCCAACTACCAAGAAGCACAACAACAAATTAACACTCAAACCTCTATAACATTCAACCAACAAATCTAAAAGCCAGCCATGGAAGTAAGTTCTTTTGATCATATTAATAGTTTATAGTGTTTTGATCGCAGTAGATTTTGTATTATAAATGTGAATAAAAAAAAATACTATATTACAACCTAATATCTTCTAATCCAAATCTTTAAATAAGTTAATTTAGGAGGGTTTAACCACTCAAATGATAATATTGATAATTTGCACAATGCATCTCCCACTGTTGTTGAATGTGTTATCTAAATTCTAAAGTCAAAGTTAAAAAAAAAAAGGAGCAACTCAGCAACCTATAAATTCTTGTATTTTTTTATTTTATTTTTTTAAGTTTATATGTGATAATGTGATATTGTGATTCATATTTATAATTTATCTGTAATGTCTCATATGTTTGTATAATTTGTTTGTCCAGGAAGCTTCAAATACAACACAAATCGATCTTGATAACTCGGACTTGGATTTAGGTGTTGAAAAGAATGGTGATAAAAGAGATACTAGAAAGACGACATGTACTAAACGAAAATCACAAGAAAAAACCTAAAACTGAAGGACAAGAATTCAAATCAAAGTGGTGTAAATTCTTTGATGTGGTGTATGAAGAAGATGAAGATGGAGAGCAAGTGAAGAAAGCAAAGTGCAAATATTGTTCCAACTTACCTGCCGCTGACTCACACACAAATGGCACGTCGAGTTTAAAAAATCATATTGAAAAGAGTTGTAAAAAACACTCGGACAGATTAGGAAATAATCAAGGTAAGTTACAACTCAATATAGATACTAGTCGGGAGGGTAATAGTAGTAGCGTTGCAACTTGGAAGCATGATGATGAAAGAATTAAGAAAGCCTTGGTTAAGTAGTTTGTTGTGGGAGAGTTACCATTTGCATTTGTAAAAAACGAGGCTTTTAATTTGTAGAGTACACGGAATCTCTAAATGCTAAGTTTATTTTGCCATCCAGACACAAGTCGTCTAGGGATGTATCTAAGTTTTATTTAGAAGAACGAAATAAGTTAAAAAGCTATCTATGTAAAGCAACCAACACGGTGCACTTTACAACAGACACTTGGACATCACATTGTCAAAAGGTTAACTACATGGCTTTAACCACTCATTTTATAGATGAATGGGTGATGCATAAACATATCATTAGCTTTAGACCAATAAATAGTCACAAGGGAGATGATATTGGTAGAAAGTTGTTAGAATGCGTACATGAGTGGGGAATAAAAAATGTTATGACCATAACCGTTGACAATGCTTCTTCGAATGAAAAGGCCTTTGATTTTTTTGATTGAAAGGTTACCCAATGTTTATGATGGCAAAAAACACTTTCAGATTAGGTGCTTTGCACACATTCTGAATTTGATTGTGAAAAAAGGTTTGATGGAATTAGATGATTCAGTTCAACGTGTAACTAAGACCGTTAGGTACATTAAGAACTCAACAGAAAGAATTAGCAAGTTTAAAAAATGTATTGAAGATTCTGAAATCACAACAAATGGGTTTTTGGTTAGTAATTGTGTGACGAGGTGGAATTCGACATATGATATGTTGAAAGTTGCCAATGAGTAAAGGATGCATTTTATAAGTATGATATTCGAAACTCAAAGTATAGGAGTGACCTTGAAAAAGTGCCTGAAGCTTTTGATTTTAGTATATGTGCGGGGTTTGTTGAGTTTCTTGAAAAAATCAAAGTAAAAACTGTTGATCCCAAACACAGATCAATTGAGCTTGTATTAGAAACTTTGAAGAATGTCAAAGAGTATGCGGAATCTACTCTTGAACACTTGGAAGAATATCAATGTAACAGTAAATGATGAAACAGTAAATTGTATTGAACATAATATCACCAAAACGCTTCAATATTATTAGCTCAATAATACGAGTACTCTATGTAGTACTAGGGTTTACAACCTTGAAGCTATCAAAAACATATATCTCTAAAACATCTAAACCTAGGACCTCCTTTTATAGGCTAAAGTGTCCTTTACAAGATAACTACAAATATTCTATACATATCTTTCTAACTATTTAGAATATACACAAGATATCTTCTATACTTATCACTTCACACGCCTTCATCTCTTTGGCAGTATCAATCTTCATCAGCAGTCTGCAGCAGTACAAAGTTAGTCTGGCAGTATTAACTTTTACTCTAGCAGTACTAACTTAGTTAGTACTGTTAGTTATAATCTTCAGCAGTTCTAACTATTTAGCTTGACAGTACAAAGTGTTTGATCATTTAATTCCCAACAATCCTCCCCTAAACTTGTGATTTACCTTCAAATCATCAAGTTTTTGAATTAAATCTTTGTCTTTGAGAGGATACTTCCAAACACTCTATCTTCTTTCTGCTTGTGTGAAGATCCTTCTCAGCAGCTCTCTTGACATATCTGTCTCTTCATCCACTGTAAGTTTAGTAGATAACATCACACTGAGAATACCTTTTCTCAATGGATATTCTTTTTCAACCAGCATATATACATCAACTCCAGCTTTTGTAGACACGTGGTGAACTCCACATGTATCATACAACTTCCATTTCAATCCTAGATTGTTTGCTTGAAATTTCCATAAACTATCATCTGGATCTGGTTCAAAAATTCTCTTCAACTCAACCCATAATACTTTTTCCTTGTCATCAGCTATCTCTGTTAAGTTGAATCTTTCTTTGACTAGACTTCATAGCTTCACCAAATCATCTCTGTCAAATGCTTTAAGCATATCTTCGAAGTGTTTGTATATCTCAGAATGATTTCCAACTCTGATTATCTTCCAGGATTTTCATAAGTCATCAGTGTAGATCTCCCAGTCTATGATTGGATATCTGACTTTTAAAGCTTCTACATGCATACCTTCTTCTGGAATAACAATCATCATCTGTTGAAGCTGTTCATCAGTCAAATCTTCTTCTTCTTCCTCTTCTGTTGTAGGTAGGTTTTCACTAACCTTCTGCTTCTTTGAAGACTCTGACTCTAATGACATCCCTGCTCTCTTAGCACTTCTACCTACATCTTCAATATCCATTGGAATAAAGGCTTGAACCTTCTTGTAAGCCTTGCTATATAGAACTTCATTTTCTTCATTTGATATGCCTTTCAATTGACTAGCAGTCCAATGATCCTGATTCTTCATATATTCCTTCATATACTTCATCATTTGTGCTTGAGTTGGAGGCTTATTTCTACTTGCAGCAGCCTTCTTTGCACTTTGACTCTTTCTAATTACTTCTAGCAGATCTTGAAGGGCATTCTCTCTTTCTTGTTCATTAATAGTTGCCCTATCTTGTTCATAAATTTTCTGAGCTAGGATCTCATTTGCCTTTTCTTATGCCAATCTTTCATCTTCTTCACTTGCAAGCTTTTGCTCCACTAGAAATCTTGCAATCCTTTCTTCTTCTTCCAACTTAGCTTGCTTTTCAGCATGTACCCTTTAAGCAATTTCTTCATCAAAGCTTATCTGAGCTAGTACACTCTCTTTAACCTTCTTTGGTTACTCAAACTCTATCATAATGCTCTTTCCCTTATCTGCAGCACTGGCAGTACTAACTGATGCTTCAGCAGTACCAACAGATACATCAGCAGTACCAACACCTTTTTGAGCTGTAGGAGCAGTATCAACATCTGTTTCACCCATACCAGTATCATGCCTCCCCTGAATCTCAGCATCTTCATGACCCAATGAGATGTTTGGATCTTGATCTATATCAGTAATTTTCCTCCCCTGTTTGGAAGGATCCTCCAAAGCATCATCTGAATCTTCTTCTAAACTGGTAGACTCCACAATGTTTGCTTTCCTTTTAGCTTTCAAGGACTTGATCTTTTGCTCCAATTTCTTCACCTTCTTGATCAATTTAGTCAAGGCCACTCCATAAACCTGTTTGGTCTGCTTCAGTTCATTTTCCAAACCAGTGACCCTGTTTGACAATGTTGTACATATAACCATCAATTCATTAAGTGTCATACTGCCCTCATCACTTCCAAGTGTGTTACCTCTTGGGAGAGGTGAATCATAGGGCATGTCCCCCATTGTATCCATGTGGCTGGGGTGTCCATCACCTGAACCAAGTTCATGTGAACCTGAGTCATTAGATGTTGCCATTGGTTGGGTCTTATCAATAGTACCACAGGCCTGCCCAGCTTCTAAGCCAAAGACAGTAGTGGTAGCCCTCACCATTCTGTCAGAGACAGCCTCTTCTACTACATTGGGATAAGTAGGAGATCTGGGCTGAGGAACCACAGATTCCTTTCTGATTCTCCTTCTATATGTTTGAATGATTTGTGGTTGTGAGGAAATATGGAGCACTTATGGGTTTTGATTGGACTCAACTGGGATTGTTGATCATTCACCCTGAATATTTTGCACAAGCATTGCTAGAAAAAGTGGTACCTCTATCCCATTATAACCTTTAGAAGCCTTCTCATATTACTAAAAAGTTTTTGAGTAAGGCATAAGTTGGATAAACAGTTTTGTGAGATAGAAGCAAATTTTTGTGTTTGTTAAAAAAACATTTGAAAAAAACCTTGGATACATTAAAAACTTGTATTTGCTATCCAAGTTTTTCACCGAAACCATTAAAATCAATTTAGAAAAGTTAAAAGTCCTGTTTGGTTGCTAAACAAAATAAGTGCAGTTGCAATATTGCTACTGAATTACCCCCATGAAGTTTTTTTGGACTTAAACAATGTAAAATGGTATGTATGAGAAATCTCCATTGAGGGGCAACTGTCCTTTTTAAAAAAGTTAGTTTATCAGAAGTGGACACATACCCCCTCCTGGAAAGAGTTTCAAAATTCTTTTTTTTTTTTTTTTTTTTTTTTTTTTTTTTTTTTTTTTTTTTTTTTTTTTTTTTTTTTTTTTTTTTTTTTTTTTTTTTTTTTTTTTTTTTTTTTTTTTTTTTTTTTTTTTTTTTTTTTTTTTTTTTTTTTTTTTTTTTTTTTTTTTTTTTTTTTTTTTTTTTTTTTTTTTTTTTTTTTTTTTTTTTTTTTTTTTTTTTTTTTTTTTTTTTTTTTTTTTTTTTTTTTTTTTTTTTTTTTTTTTTTTTTTTTTTTTTTTTTTTTTTTTTTTTTTTTTTTTTTTTTTTTTTTTTTTTTTTTTTTTTTTTTTTTTTTTTTTTTTTTTTTTTTTTTTTTTTTTTTTTTTTTTTTTTTTTTTTTTTTTTTTTTTTTTTTTTTTTTTTTTTTTTTTTTTTTTTTTTTTTTTTTTTTTTTTTTTTTTTTTTTTTTTTTTTTTTTTTTTTTTTTTTTTTTTTTTTTTTTTTTTTTTTTTTTTTTTTTTTTTTTTTTTTTTTTTTTTTTTTTTTTTTTTTTTTTTTTTTTTTTTTTTTTTTTTTTTTTTTTTTTTTTTTTTTTTTTTTTTTTTTTTTTTTTTTTTTTTTTTTTTTTTTTTTTTTTTTTTTTTTTTTTTTTTTTTTTTTTTTTTTTTTTTTTTTTTTTTTTTTTTTTTTTTTTTTTTTTTTTTTTTTTTTTTTTTTTTTTTTTTTTTTTTTTTTTTTTTTTTTTTTTTTTTTTTTTTTTTTTTTTTTTTTTTTTTTTTTTTTTTTTTTTTTTTTTTTTTTTTTTTTTTTTTTTTTTTTTTTTTTTTTTTTTTTTTTTTTTTTTTTTTTTTTTTTTTTTTTTTTTTTTTTTTTTTTTTTTTTTTTTTTTTTTTTTTTTTTTTTTTTTTTTTTTTTTTTTTTTTTTTTTTTTTTTTTTTTTTTTTTTTTTTTTTTTTTTTTTTTTTTTTTTTTTTTTTTTTTTTTTTTTTTTTTTTTTTTTTTTTTTTTTTTTTTTTTTTTTTTTTTTTTTTTTTTTTTTTTTTTTTTTTTTTTTTTTTTTTTTTTTTTTTTTTTTTTTTTTTTTTTTTTTTTTTTTTTTTTTTTTTTTTTTTTTTTTTTTTTTTTTTTTTTTTTTTTTTTTTTTTTTTTTTTTTTTTTTTTTTTTTTTTTTTTTTTTTTTTTTTTTTTTTTTTTTTTTTTTTTTTTTTTTTTTTTTTTTTTTTTTTTTTTTTTTTTTTTTTTTTTTTTTTTTTTTTTTTTTTTTTTTTTTTTTTTTTTTTTTTTTTTTTTTTTTTTTTTTTTTTTTTTTTTTTTTTTTTTTTTTTTTTTTTTTTTTTTTTTTTTTTTTTTTTTTTTTTTTTTTTTTTTTTTTTTTTTTTTTTTTTTTTTTTTTTTTTTTTTTTTTTTTTTTTTTTTTTTTTTTTTTTTTTTTTTTTTTTTTTTTTTTTTTTTTTTTTTTTTTTTTTTTTTTTTTTTTTTTTTTTTTTTTTTTTTTTTTTTTTTTTTTTTTTTTTTTTTTTTTTTTTTTTTTTTTTTTTTTTTTTTTTTTTTTTTTTTTTTTTTTTTTTTTTTTTTTTTTTTTTTTTTTTTTTTTTTTTTTTTTTTTTTTTTTTTTTTTTTTTTTTTTTTTTTTTTTTTTTTTTTTTTTTTTTTTTTTTTTTTTCCCCCCCCCCCCCCCCCCCCCCCCCCCCCCCCCCCCCCCCCCCCCCCCCCCCCCCCCCCCCCCCCCCCCCCCCCCCCCCCCCCCCCCCCCCCCCCCCCCCCCCCCCCCCCCCCCCCCCCCCCCCCCCCCCCCCCCCCCCCCCCCCCCCCCCCCCCCCCCCCCCCCCCCCCCCCCCCCCCCCCCCCCCCCCCCCCCCCCCCCCCCCCCCCCCCCCCCCCCCCCCCCCCCCCCCCCCCCCCCCCCCCCCCCCCCCCCCCCCCCCCCCCCCCCCCCCCCCCCCCCCCCCCCCCCCCCCCCCCCCCCCCCCCCCCCCCCCCCCCCCCCCCCCCCCCCCCCCCCCCCCCCCCCCCCCCCCCCCCCCCCCCCCCCCCCCCCCCCCCCCCCCCCCCCCCCCCCCCCCCCCCCCCCCCCCCCCCCCCCCCCCCCCCCCCCCCCCCCCCCCCCCCCCCCCCCCCCCCCCCCCCCCCCCCCCCCCCCCCCCCCCCCCCCCCCCCCCCCCCCCCCCCCCCCCCCCCCCCCCCCCCCCCCCCCCCCCCCCCCCCCCCCCCCCCCCCCCCCCCCCCCCCCCCCCCCCCCCCCCCCCCCCCCCCCCCCCCCCCCCCCCCCCCCCCCCCCCCCCCCCCCCCCCCCCCCCCCCCCCCCCCCCCCCCCCCCCCCCCCCCCCCCCCCCCCCCCCCCCCCCCCCCCCCCCCCCCCCCCCCCCCCCCCCCCCCCCCCCCCCCCCCCCCCCCCCCCCCCCCCCCCCCCCCCCCCCCCCCCCCCCCCCCCCCCCCCCCCCCCCCCCCCCCCCCCCCCCCCCCCCCCCCCCCCCCCCCCCCCCCCCCCCCCCCCCCCCCCCCCCCCCCCCCCCCCCCCCCCCCCCCCCCCCCCCCCCCCCCCCCCCCCCCCCCCCCCCCCCCCCCCCCCCCCCCCCCCCCCCCCCCCCCCCCCCCCCCCCCCCCCCCCCCCCCCCCCCCCCCCCCCCCCCCCCCCCCCCCCCCCCCCCCCCCCCCCCCCCCCCCCCCCCCCCTTACACTTGAACTTTTACATAACTTCACAAATAACTATTCTAATGACTCGAATTAAGATAATCGAAACACTTGGAGTACTTTTAAAATATTTAGCACATATGGGGGTAATAATGTTGTTCTTCCCCCTTACTCCATTACACTAGTACTTTACCCATGAGTCCCAATCGTCCCAAAACAATATGTACAAGGATATGACTCGACTTAGCAACCATGTAATCAATTAGATAATTAACTTGGGGTTTAAACAAATGTTGTCACAATAATGCACTAAAAATGAGTGCATACAAGGTAGGCTAAGGCGATTTGGGTGTACATTTAAGTGGGGTGTAACAAATTCTTACTTTAAGTAAAATGCTTAAAGGTCGAAATGAAAAGATAGGCTCTGAGGGGTGTACTAGGGGTATCGTGTACTAAAAATGAGTACAACGCAAAGGGTGTGGGAGAATTACTTGACCAATGTAGCCAATGTAATTATAACAAAAACACAGGTGTAAAACAATGGGTTAATCCTAATGCCTCTTATCATGTAGTAAATCTAACTACACGAATGTAGTCTCACTTGTGGCCTCGGAATGGTCCTAACACAAGTTCTAGAATCTAAGTGCTACCGGTACACACATCATAGCATAAATGCTTTTCCTACCAATTCTAGGGGCGAACCTCACATATTTGGGGGTGGAAAATTTTTTAGTGGTACGGTTTTTGTGCTAGTCATATAACTCCTATCCATGAGACGCTCATTAAGATCAAAGTTTCACTCCTATATGTTGTAAAAAAATTTAAATTTGGCACTAAAATTGCCTTAACAGGTATTTCTCTCAGTTTTATTACACATCTACCATTAAACAAACAAAAATCAAGCGTAATAGCATTCTCTAAGGTATCGTATTTTACCCCCCTTACACTTAAGATGAACATTGTCCCCAATGTTCAAATAACAAGATGTAAAAGTAAATAAGGTAAAAGAATGAAATCAAATACTCCCCTGATTCGTTTGGTGGATAAAGAGGTAACATGGTTAGATCTTCTTCCAAGAGAAAGTAGAAGCTCCAAGACTAATGCATCACCAAAAGCTAGATTCCACATACATCTCCTTGTCCAAAATAACCTGTTAAACCTGAGAAAACAAACACGAAAACCTGCATAACATCGGCGGGATAAATCTATATAAGGATATAATGCTTGTGGAATGATTATTTTGCAGATTCCTGGAGTTTATAAGTTAGAGATTTAATAAAAACTTTTTATGATTCCGGTAGAAAAACAAAACTTTCAAAAATTTCAGAAAATTAAAACCTGACGCCGTCAGAAATGATCTGACAGAATTCTCATGTTAAGTTTCCGGAAAATTTCTGGAAAAACCTATACCTTACTTCCTGGAATTCCTGCAAAACATCATTATGACTCGATACAAGCATTTGACTCAAACAATTACTAATATGTATGTTAATTTAATATTGTTATGATTCATGTTCATTTGTTCTAATAAACCGATTTGGATTTCCCTTACACTTATCTTTTGCAAAATACCTTTATATGTAGTTAAGACGAAGTTAAAAACAAGATAAAGCATTTTCACAATTTAGTTTTGAACATGAATCAATAATAATAAAAATTAAACATACATACGGAAGCAAATAAAATCAAACAAACAAATAAATAAACACACAAAGCAAATAAAGCTTGGGTTGCCTCCCAAGAAGCGCTTTTCTTTATTAACGAGTCTTGTAGCTAGACTCAAAGTCCTTCTACCCTATGTAAGTGAGTTCGTCATCGAGGACGTCTTTAGGGTTAAGCTTTGATTGAAGTTTCCTATTGGTCCGCTTAGTACAATATATCTTTTCAAACTTCTCTCCATCCGGGTCATACAATGTCATCTTAATATGCCATGACCCATCTCCATCTTTGGGTGGTTTGTCCCAATCCCACTTATGATCATCGTCCTCACAAGTCCACTTATTCATCCATAGGTTAATTGGCAAAACTCCTAGGAAATCAATCATCTTCCTAAAAACTAGAGGGTCTTCAAATGGATCCAATTCGGTGTCCCTAGCCAAGAGTTGCTCTACCGTATGTGTTCGGTTCACAAAGTCCTTTTCTAGGTAAAATGGGCGTTGGGGTCCTATGAAGTCTTGATGAGTGTGTAAATACGCATCATTTTACTCCCGATAAAGACACAAAAACAACCAAAAATACCCAAATATATTGCAGATATCCTTGGTTTTGTGTTTTATGTGTTTCAGGTACAAAGGATTGAAAACGGAGCGAAAACGGGCATTTTTGGATCGATTCGACAACAAGTGTGCATTTGATCAAGTGAAGTCAAAGTGAAAGTCAAAAGTCAACCTCCGAGAATATCAAAGTTTCACAAATAGTCCTTGGAGATGATTTTTAGACTTTATAAGATTGGTCCCTGGATTTAATGTAATGGCAGAAATGGTCCCCGAACTTTCATGATTTACACCTATGGTCCTTGTGTTTAACTAATTTTATCTTAGCTAAAATAACACAGCCGGATCCAAAAAGCCATATCCCATCCCAAGCCCACTAAAACTTCTATCCCAATTACCCATTAAAACCCAGTCCAACCCACATCACCTAGACCCGACCCACTTCTATAACTAATAATAATAATACTCGGTCAAACCCCCAATCCCATATTAGTCAAAATCCCTAGCTAAGCGACCTAATCTCATTCCCACTCACCTTCTTCTTCCCGCCTAACCAACTAAACCCGTACACCATCACCTCACCACTTTTTGTACCTCTCCCAACACTATTGTTTCCCCTCTCCCTTCCCCAACAACCTTGTCTCCTACCACTCCCAAAGTCAACCCTACAGGTCACCAATCCGAGGGATTATTTTGGGCGCCAAAGTGATTTAAGGGCCAAGATCAGTCCAAGACCCATCCAACGATTGGAATTGCTCCAAAGAAGCACAAAGATGAAGCAAAGCTGTTTCTCCTCACAGAAAAAGCACAAGAGCATAAGTCCTTTAGTGTTTTAGATTAGTATAAATAGATTAGGATTTTATTTTTGTAACTAGGTTTTATTTTAGCTAAATTTATAAGGTACTTGTATTTCTTTTCCTTTCAATATTGTAATTTCCCATTTTGAGTTAATGAAGTTCTGAGTTTATCATTTGGTCAACAAAAGTCAATCCGTTACTGTTTGTATGCTTAATTCTGCTTATTCTAGTTTTTTTCTGCTTATTGGATCATACTAATGCTAGTAATGTTAGTTTGATTGCATTTGACATTTAAGTTTAGTCTTTTGCTTAAAAAAGCCTTATAAGCCAAAATCAGTAAGTGAGCTTATTGCTTAACTAGTGTTTGTTTGTAACTTAAAATTTGTCCTTTCAGGTTAAAAAGACTTAGGTAATCAGTAGGATATTAGATTAATGGGTGTATTCAGTATTATCTAGTTGAAATTTGTCTTCTCTGATTTTAAGGTAGTGTTTGGTTAGGGCTGTTTCTGGGTCAAAATGGGTACAAAACCTGGTTCACTGTTCATTTGCCTTCTCATTAGGTTTGATTTAGCTTATTGGAGTCATGTTAAGTTGATTTCAGTAGGTTCTAGCTTCTTTTGAGCCTGTTGTAGTTTTTTATTAGATAGTGCAAAAATAGGAACCTGATGGACTGCCATAAGCTCAGAATAAGCTGAGCTTATTTGAACCCTCAACTTGGCATTTCTAAGTCCCTTATATTGGTTTAAGTTAGTTTCCCAGTGGTTAGACAGATTTGGTCAAAATTTTCATTAGAAATGGTACAAAAAAGCTCATCTGCTATCTCAGAATTTTGTGCAGACTTGAGTTTTGGACTGCTGATCTAGGCAGATTTGTGGCTTATTGAGTTATGATTTAGACCTCATTTTTGGTTCATAAGCAGTTTAACTAGTAAACTTTAGGTACAACATCTGGGATCTCATGTTTTAGCTTATTCAAGAGCTTATTTTAGGTCTGCAATTAGAGGAATTTTTCTGCATTTCTGTTTTTCATGCTGCTGCACTAACTGCTTAATTGGCTTAATCTGAGAGTTTAGTTGTTTAATTTAAGTTGTTTTATGCTTATTTAAGTTGTTGGAACTAGTTCTGATCCTGTGGTAATTTTTAGTTAAGTTTTGCTTATTTTTAGCTTATTTTGAAACTGCTTATTTGTCCATTTCTGCTTATTAGGGTTAGACTGTTGTTTCTTTTATTTTTCCTAGCTTTCAAATTAAATTTTAGATTTACCAGAATTTTTTCATATTTTTCCAAATCTGTTTTCTATTTTTAAAGCATTTAAATAGTTTAAATTAGTTTTTAAATCATAATAATTAATTAAAAAGTCAAAAAATTATTTTTCTTTTTTCAAAAATTTTCTTTTATAATTTAGAGTGTAGGAAAATTAATTCGGTACTCGTAGGGCTAATATTTTTTAGATTTCACTTTTATTTTTGCGCGTTGACGTTAATTTTAATTAAAACGTGCGTTTTTAGTTTTAAATACCTGTTGCGTTTCATTGCTTTGTGTAATTATACCACAACACCAAATAATCTCCAAATCCAATCATCAAGCATTTTAATCCCGAACCTAAAACGAAATCCTCGATTCACACCTCGCTGGGACACGACCCGGGTGATCACTTGCCCGGTATCACACACATCACATTCACGGGTTTTGCAAGTTTGACTTTTCCTAAGGTTTGACTTGTCATTTCCCAAAGTATCACGTGTGCACGATACTATATTTATTTATATATACTCACACGCGCGATCAAGTCTCTATCGATCCAAGGTCCATATCTAGATGGTCTCCTATTTAATTCTAACCAATGGGGTGTTGGTTCATCACTAATATCATAAGCATGTTTCTTCACATCATAGACTGACCAAGTATCACCTTCTCCTACCGCTATCTTAGATTCCTTACAATCAATCATAGCACTAGCGGTCGCCAAAAATCCTCTACCTATCAACAAGGGGCATGTAGGGTCGCTAACTGATGGGTGCGATGTGTCGTTGCGGTTTAGCAGTATTAATGCCTAATCAAGTTTTAAATTTATATTTAGCCGACTTATCAATAACACACACACTTAACGAGCAGTGTACCCGGTCAGTATGAATATAATGGTAAGTAGAGTGTCGATCACTAAGAGTGGAACGTATTATCTAGTTATTCTAATCAGTATTTTAATAAATTAAGTTAGCTATACAACCTATTCTAACGCAAGGGGGTTCAGCCTAAGAGACTGACACGATTTGGTTGCAATTAAATAATAAACTAAACCAATAGGCACGAATCAGCAAGTAGCACACACGTACACAGATAAATACTTGAGACAATAAGAGGGCTGTCCTGATAGATAAGTAGTTTGTCACTTGTTTTATTGCTAGTTTTATATGAAGTGTATAGTTCGATGCAACGCACCGAGATTAAGTCCTTTCTCGTTGGTTCTAATCTTATCGGCGAGTAAACCCTTAATGATTACTTATGACTATCCTATTTATCTTTCTTCCTACTTTTCTACAGACCATAGAATGCATAGGCGATCTAATAAATAGGCGAGGGCAGAGGCATGGCGACCCGATCAACGCTCAGCTAGACACAGAGGTTATCAATGCACTAATAAAAGTCACCAATGACATCAACATATAAACTTTAATTAATGAGAAAGCAGTTTTAAGGGAGTGCAATCTTTCCGTTGTCACATTACACAAGCCACCAATCTTGATGAATTAAAGTTTACTAACACAATAAAACAAAACTACTTAATGAATTAAACACATGCAGCACCTTCTTACAGCTCTTGTATCTTCGTTTGGGTGTGTCTTGTGCTGCCTAAATCGACTGAATTCGTCCTAGGTTTCTGTTCTTCGGTCTTCGGATATATTATATGTCACCTCGAAATTCGTCTGGTCTTGGGGTATTTATAGTTTCTGTCTGAGGGTAGGATGCGGCGCATCTAGTAAGTAGATGCGGCGCATTGACTTAACTTCGCGTGGGGTCCAAGATTAATATATTCAGGAATATTCGTACACCGCCAGAAGATGCGGCGTAACTCCATTCTAGGATGCGGCGCATGTCCTCTTGTATCTTGGATCGTATCTGGTGAAATATTGATCGTGATGCGGCGCATGTCATAAGCAAGATGCGGCGCATCTGGAGCAGAATAGTCTTGATCTTGTACATTTCGGTAGACTCTTAACTTCTTGCATGTTTTGCTCCATAATTAGTCCAAAATCGCCAAGTTTCACCAAATGCTTGTTTTTACCTGAGAATTACAAAAGTAAACGATTAAGTATCAATCCTCATATATAATATAATAAAACAAGTCAAATTAATAGGATAAATGATAGTAATAATATGTACTTATTTGAGTTCATCAAATATCCCCCCACTTGAACTTTACTTGTCCCCAAGTAAACCTTATATTTAATCTTATGAAAATGTATCCTAAAAGATATTAGGATTTATTTTTATATTTAAGCATGTATTCGTTTTTGCCATAATCACACAACCAAACACTTAACGAATTAGAAGTAAAATAAAATATTTCGATAAAGAAAATCTAATCGTTTAACTGTCCAGTCGTGACGAATATTCTATCATAAGCTTGGCAAGTATACACATCTCCCCCACTAAAGCCAAGGAATAACAAGTCTAAAGCGGTAAAAAGGGTTTTTAGGCTTAAGGGTTAATTATTCTTCTTAATCTCTATCGATCTCAAATTCCAGAAAAGGCGACAAAATCACAAATACATGATCGAATCCACGAACACGATACTTGCAATTGCTCAAATCCTTAACTCGAATAGGCTAAAGATAGGTCCAAATTTCACCAACAATAATATATCAAAAAGGGCGACAAAATCATAAATACATAGTCGAATCCACGACTACGATACTTAAGATTGCTCAAATCTCTAATCTCAATAAATCAAAGGTTTGGTTGGATAAAGAATAATAAAGGGTATGGATAATATTTGGGATATAAATTGGTGTAAAATGAAAAATAAACAAAACAAATAAATTAAAATCCTAAGTGTGGTTAATCACTATCCCAACCATCCCATGAATAAGACTCATATCATTGAATAACTCACGCTTTAACACTTGAAACACACGCTTTAGGTAGACACGAATTATACTCAACAAGATCTTAATCAAAGAATAAACCTTAGTCGGCGTTCCCATAACTGCCAACTCCCATTCAATCCATAAATATAATATACAACAAATAGTGGTGATATCGACCACTTAATACAAAACTTTACATAAGTTGGTAAAATCAAACATCCAACTTTTCCTTTTTCTTTTTCTTTTCTTATTTTTTCGATTTTTTTTTTTTTTTTTTTTTTTTTTTTTTTTTTTTACTTGAAACATAAACATAGATGTGTAAAATTTCACCACATCACTATAATGATAATCCTGGTAATTTTTCCATACTTTTCATGACTTCAGAAATAACGGTAATAGTGAAAGTAGTAAACACACGAAAAATAAACTCAAAGATATACAATATTTACTTTCACTCCAATTGCATTGTGCAATTTCCCGACCTAACCATAGATAATGAATTACGCACGCGAACACAGGTAATGTAAGGAAACACACTTTGCCTATAGCAATTAACCAACCACGGATTCTAATCTACAGGGTAGGCTAAGGTGTAAGGTGTAACGTAACATTATAAACATAGGTGTAAGAAACGAAAGGAATGGCTCTGAGTGTTTTTCTAGGGGTATCTTACTCTAAAAATGAGAGTAACAAAAGGGTTTATACGGGGGTTAACTAACCAGTGTAGTTAGTTAATAACACAAAACATATAATAGGCTATTTGGGTGTAATCCTAGAAATTTACCAATTTAGACAAGTCATTCCAATTATATAAATAATACTTATTATGGTGGTCTCGAATAGTATACAAGCCAAGTTCTAAAGTTTACAAGTCACCGGCACACTCATAGATTTGTGAATTTTGAAAAATCACAATTTTTTGAAAATAACGTCATGTGTGCAGCTATGCAACTTAGACTTTAAACAAAAACATGCTAAAAAATTTTGAGTTTTGATATATTAAGCACATTTTAAGCATATTTTGAAAAGTTTAGGACAAGTAAGTGTTAAGTGTTCTAATTCTCCAATCCCCCCACTTAAGTTAAACAACGTCCTCGTTGTTTGTATCAAAGGTTAAAAACTGGAAAATAAAAGAATTAGAACAGAAAAACTCCCCTGAGATTTGCTCGGTATGATCCTCCATTTGTATAAGAGCAAAAATCATCTTTCTTGTGGATTAGAACGTTTAATCTTCATATTAGATGTATCCACAGGAAATGCAGGAATCTATAATACTACCAAGGCTTTAAAACACACCTAAGGTAAGAAAGGTTCAAACTTGCATAATACATTAGTAGTTAGATAAAAATAAAACATAAAAATTAAAAATGAAAATCATCAGGTCAGTCGATGCGCCGTATCTTATGGAAGAAGATACGCCGTATCGAGCCTGGAATAAATACGGATCAGAATAAAAGATGCGCCGCATCCTTAACCAGGGATGCGCCGCATTAAAATAAACTGATAAAAAGTTTTAAAGTCGAAAATAAAAAATGCAGAAAAAATAAAGATATGACCATTGCAGGAGATGCGTCGCATCTCAGGATTGAGATGCGCCGTATCCTCTGCGGCCTGACTGACTCTACATAAAACAGAAAATTAAAAGATAAATCCGGGTTGTCTCCCGGTAAGCACTTGTCTTTATTCCAGAGTCTTCAAGTTAGACTCACGTTCAGCTCATTAATATCGATCATTGAATGAGTCGGAAACATCGCGCTCCCTCATCGCCAATTCAGTAATATTGAACACTCCTTGCTCGTCTTTAATTTCCACGCCGTTCTTCTTTAATATCTGTATGAATAAAGTTCTGTCCCTTTCGGGCAGAGATGACAAAATGATAGACGGGAAATTCTTATTATCATATAGGCATAAATAAGCAAGGTGGGGTGGTAGTTCAATAAACACATCATTATTCAAATTCGTTTTCTCAACTATTCACCTACGTTTATTAATTACTACACAATCATACCACTCATCATCAGAATCATTGACAACATCGCGTCTAAGTTCGGTAGGTACATTAAGGTCAATAAATTCCTCAAAGTTCTCATGATTAGGATTAGTTGAGTTGTTTTGAATCAATGTTTCTCCCATAAGCCTAGCTTCAAGATCGAGGTCCATACGCTCTCTTAATCCTAGCATATAGACTCCTTTAATTATGCTTTTAACAGGATCTTGGCACTTATAGACTAGTTTATTATTCCCTACCCTTAATGAGATTTTTCTTTTAAACACATCAATTTTAGCATGGGCAGTAGACAAGAAAGGTCTTCCAAGGATTAAAGGAATCTTAACATCCTCGGGCATGTCTAATATAACAAAGTCTACAGGGAAAATAAACTTCTCAATCTTAACTAGCACATTATTAGCAATCCCTTCAGTTCGTTTTACCGTTTTATCAGGCAATTCAATAAGTAACTTAGTTGGTGCTAATTTTCCTAGTCCTAGGGTAGCGAATGTCTTAAGAGGCATAACACTAACACTAGCTCCTAAGTCAGCTAACACATTATTGAAAGATATATTATTAATTGAACAAGGCAAAGTAAAACTTCCTGGGTCTTTTTCTTTATGAGGCAAGGCATTTAAGTCGGTTGCAGAGCTCTCTTCTTTCATTGTAGCCTTGATCTCCTCTTCAATCTTTGTCTTCTCTTTTAGCAGTCTCCTTAAATTGATTGAAGAATTAAAGAAAAATTCGGGTCTTGCACCATCATAACCATTCATCGGTCTTCTAGGAAAAGGAATGTTAGGAGTGACTTCTTCAGTAGTGCTTATGGCCTTGACATGATCTCTTGGGTTGGTTTCGGTTGAGCTAGGTAAACTTCCATATCCCCTTTCTTGAAGAACTTTGCTCATTTGACCAATTTGTTGTTCCAATGCTTTGATCGAAGCTCCTTGATTTCTGGTAGTAGTGTCCGTTGAAGCTCGGATTTCTTTGATCATAGCAGTATTCTCGTCATGTCTTTTAGCAGCATCGGCCATAATTTGCTTTAGATTGTCATCTAAAGTCTGCCTCCTTTCTTGATAAGCGGGATTGAAGTTGTTCTTTTGATAGAATCCCGGGGTAGCTTCCCTAAATCTTCCTGAAGGTCTGAATGGTTGTCCAAATTGGGTGTAATATGCTTCTTCAAACGTCTCACTTTCATTCTTATTCGGGCAATCTTTAGTGTAGTGAGGTCCTTCGCACTTTTCACATCCAACTTGGGCAGCATACGCTCTTTCATCACGCTTCTTCATCTCTCTACTAATTTTATCCAATTGAGCTTGAATAGCAGCAATCCCGTCAAAATTAGTGCTGCTCTTAGATCTAGTAGAGGTCCCATCGTGCCATTTTTGAGAATGATCAGCAGCTTCTTGGATCGCTTTCCTAGCATTGGTTGCACTCATTTGGGGCACAGCTCCCTTAGCGTCCAAGATTTGTCTAGTAGGCACGTCAAATCCTTGATAAAACAATATTATCTCCTGCATAGGGGTTAGATAGTGTTGAGGACATTTTACCAGTAAATCTTTAAATCTTTCCCAAGCTTGATAAAGAGTTTCATCAGGCTCTTGCTTGAAACTGTTGATAGCCTCCATCTTTTTAGCAGTCCTAGCAGGTGGACAATATCTCTTCAGGAATTTGCTCTTCAAATCTTCCCATGTAGTGATTGAACTAGCAGGTTCATTCCTTAGCCACTTGTTAGCAGCTCCTTTTAGCGAGAGTGGAAAGATTCTTAGCATGAGTTGATCGTCAGTGACTCCTTCTGAAGTAAACAAATCCGCAATCTCGAGGACCTTTTCAACATGCTCATTAGCATCCTCATGTTCCGATCCACTGAAAGCATTCTCTCTTAGCTCTTTGAGAAACTGACCCTTCAATTCAAACTTTGACTTATCATCAAACTTTGGTCTAGCAACTCCTGAAGTGTAATCAGCACGGGTTTTGTTCATGTATTCCTCCATAGTTGTGTTTTCGCCCATTGTTTCTGTTTCTTCCTCCTCTTTCTCTTCAGAAAAATAATCAAGCTCGAATGAACTTGAAGTATCAAAGCTTTTTGTGTTGAAAAGCCTTTTAAGCGAATGAAAGACTCGTTCTGGATCTTCGAAAGGTTGAATCAAGTTCTTCGTAGAACTCCTGGTCATGCACTTCCTGAAATCAACACAAAAATATCAGTAGGGTATGCTCGAGAAAGTAATATATCAGAAAATTAACAAAGAAAACGGAATACGAAAAATTAAAGTTACTGATATCTGTAGGCGATGCGCCGTATCCAAAAAGTTAGATACGCCGTATCTTATAATCGTTAAAATTTAATCAGACTTTATTCAGAAAATAGATACGCCGCTTAGAAATTTGAATGCGCCGTATCAATTTTAATAATCAAAAATCAATATTTATTTAAAATTAAACGCGTCGTATTAACAGAAGTTAATGCGCCGTATTTTCGTTACGTTTCAAAATATAAGATTTTTGATTCAGAAGATGCGCCGTATCGATAGAGATCGATGCGCCGTATCTGTTTAATAATTCGAAAACTGTTTTTAATTAAAATAATAGATACGCCGTATCTGCTAAAGCAGATGCGTCGTATGGCGTTAACGTTTAAAAAAAAATTTATCAAAAACAGATACGCCGTATCTTGGGGAAAAGATGCGTCTTATCGAATTAATTAAACGCGTTGTATTTTATAAAAATTGAACGCAATACGCCGTATCTGAGAAATCAGATGCGCCGTATCGTTCGATTTAGCTCAGTACAACGATAGCAGAACACAAAAAATACGAAGAATAAAAACAAATAAAAACACACGAAAATAAACACAAATAAAAACAAACAAATAACACACAAAAACAGAAAATATGCAAAATAGTACAATGAATGCAAACTAATCTAATACACAACAGAATTAGCGGTTAGATAAAAAAATAATTAAAAACCTAATTAAAATACTAATCAAATTAACAGATAATAACAATTCACTCCCCGGCAGCGGCGCCAAAAACTTGATGGGTGCGATGTGTCGTTGCGGTTTAGCAGTATTAATGCCTAATCAAGTTTTAAATTTATATTTAGCCGACTTATCAATAACACACACACTTAACGAGCAGTGTACCCGGTCAGTATGAATATAATGGTAAGTAGAGTGTCGATCACTAAGAGTGGAACGTATTATCTAGTTATTCTAATCAGTATTTTAATAAATTAAGTTAGCTATACAACCTATTATAACGCAAGGGGGTTCAGCCTGAGAGACTGGCACGATTTGGTTGCAATTAAATAATAAACTAAACCAATAGGCACGAATCAGCAAGTAGCACACACGTACACAGATAAATACTTGAGACAATAAGAGGGCTGTCCTGATAGATAAGTAGTTTGTCACTTGTTTTATTGCTAGTTTTATATGAAGTGTATAGTTCGATGCAACGCACCGAGATTAAGTCCTTTCTCGTTGGTTCTAATCTTATCGGCGAGTAAACCCTTAATGATTACTTATGACTATCTTATTTATCTTTCTTCCTACTTTTCTACAGACCATAGAATGCATAGGCGATCTAATAAATAGGCGAGGGCAGAGGCATGGCGACCCGATCAACGCTCAGCTAGACACAGAGGTTATCAATGCACTAATAAAAGTCACCAATGACATCAACATATAAACTTTAATTAATGAGAAAGCAGTTTTAAGGGAGTGCAATCTTTCCGTCGTCACATTACACAAGCCACCAATCTTGATGAATTAAAGTTTACTAACACAATAAAACAAAACTACTTAATGAATTAAACACATGCAGCACCTTCTTACAGCTCTTGTATCTTCGTTTGGGTGTGTCTTGTGCCGCCTAAATCGACTGAATTCGTCCTAGGTTTCTGTTCTTCGGTCTTCGGATATATTATATGTCACCTCGAAATTCGTCTGGTCTTGGGGTATTTATAGTTTCTGTCTGAGGGTAGGATGCGGCGCATCTAGTAAGTAGATGCGGCGCATTGACTTAACTTCGTGTGGGGTCCAAGATTAATATATTCAGGAATATTCGTACACCGCCAGAAGATGCGGCGTAACTCCATTCTAGGATGCGGCGCATGTCCTCTTGTATCTTGGATCGTATCTGGTGAAATATTGATCGTGATGCGGCGCATGTCATAAGCAAGATGCGGCGCATCTGGAACAGAATAGTCTTGATCTTGTACATTTCGGTAGACTCTTAACTTCTTGCATGTTTTGCTCCATAATTAGTCCAAAATCGCTAAGTTTCACCAAATGCTTGTTTTTACCTGAGAATTACAAAAGTAAACGATTAAGTATCAATCCTCATACATAATATAATAAAACAAGTCAAATTAATAGGATAAATGATAGTAATAATATGTACTTATTTGAGTTCAAGGGGCATGTAGGGTCGCTAACCATATCAAGGACGTGGAAATCGGCTAAAATGGTTAGTTTTCCTATGTGTACTAACACGTCCTTGACTACTCCAACCGGGTAAGCAACACTCCCATCCGCTAAGCCTATTATCACCTCGGTTTCTTCAAGTTTTCCTAGTTTTAGAGAGGTGTAGAGAGGTAACGGAAGTAGGTTAAGGCTTGATCCAAGATCGGCTAATGTGTCAGAACAAATAAGCCCGGATCATCTAACTTCTTAGGTAGCTTGTTTTGAACAAAGGCGGTCCTTTTTTCGCCTAACTTGAGCTTCTTCTCATCCAACACATCAATAACCGGACTTTCAAGGTGGAGCTCCTTGAATTCTTTGTCAAGGTTTTGAGTGGGAGGTGTTTCAACTATGTTGTTGACCAATTTGGATATCATAACTTCTTGGTCATTTTGAACGACTTGGGTTTGTTTGAAACACGTGCTCATGGAATTGACCGAATAATATTGTGGACAAGAACTAGGAGACGAAACCGATGAAATGGCGTTGACGTTTAGTTTCGGGTTCTTGACTGTGTTGCTAGGGAGTGCTCCCATTTCTCGGTCATTGAGGGCTTTCAACAAAGTGTCAATCTTATTGGTCATCTCGATTTTTTTTTGTTTGAAATCGGCTTCAAACTTGGCCAAACGAGCTTCTTGAGATGCCATAAATTGGAACATCAATCCTTCAAAGTTATTGGTACTACCATTGCTGGAAGGATTGTTGTTGAAAGTACGGTTCGAGTTGGAACCGCTTGATTGGAAACGATTAGGTGGGTTGGAAGAATTGGTTTGTTGTGCGTTTTGGTTTTGTTTCCACCTAAGGTTTGGGTGATTTTTCCATGAGGGGTTGTATGAATCACCGTAGGGGTTTGGCTCAGGTTTGAAAGTGTACCACTTGTCTCCCGCTCCGTCGGTACGCGAGGATGCGTAGTCCGCAAAAGCTTGTTCGTGGAGTTCCACGCAATCACGAGTGTCGTGGGGACCGCTACATAATTCACATGAAGAAGTGATTTTGTTCACTTGGCTTGAAGGTTTAGGAGCCTCGTAGGATTTCATATGAAACTTGACTTGGTCTTCAAGTTCTATGATCCTACGGTCGGAAGTGCTTGAATTGTTCGAAGGCAAAGATATTGCCTTGACCGTTTTATTCAAATCACGGGGATCACTCCAACTTTCGTTGTCATGAAGAGCAAGATCTTCCAGGAGAGCCCATGATTGTTCCGCACTTAGATCACGTAGCTTACCACTGGCCGATTGGTCAATGGTTTGCCTCGTGGAGAGATTGATATGGTCATAGAAGATTTGGACTTGGAGCCAAAGTTCTATGCCATGGTGAGGGAATTTTTGGAGTAAGTCCTAGAATCGAGTCCATGCCTCGTAGAGGGTTTCGCCTTGACGTTGTTGGAACATCAAGATATCATTCCTTAGCTTGGTAGTTCTTCCTGGTGGGAAAAACTGAGCGAGGAAGCGAGTGGTGAGATCATCCCAAGAGGTGATGGATCCTGCGGGTAGACGCTCTAGCCATTGACTAGCTTGGTCCCGCAGAGAGAATTGAAAGAGACGTAGTCGGGTCGTCTCTCGAGTGGCAACATCAAGGTCTATGGAATCAACGATTTTGAGAAAGTCCTTGAGATGTTGATTAGGATCTTCGGAACGAAGTCCATGGAATGCGCATCCGCTTTGCACCAACCGGATGATGTCGGATCGCAAGGGAGTGACATTGGCTCCTTGAGTGAGCTCAATGGTGTTTCGATAGCCATGGTGGCTAGGACGGGAGTAGTCTCCTAAGGTACGGGCTCTAGGAGGTGGGTGTTGTTGTGGTGGTGGGTTGTTGGGATCGAGGATATTACCACCTTCCATGATGTCGGATGGTAATGGTTACGAACAAAGAAACGAAGAAAAAAGATAGACTAAAGAAAACCTAGAAAAATAAAATAAAAATCTCACTAGAAAGGAATCTAGTGAGTAGACCTAATAAAATAAAAATTCAACCTAAACAATAACTATTACCCGGCAACGGCGCCAAAAACTTGATGCGTGGTTTTGCGACCTTACAACAGGTTTTACCTCTCGAGGGATCTCAAGAGGCTTGCAATCCCCACCAGGCAGTGTACCTGACCGATGTAGTATAGTGTAGTGGCAAGTACCGGGGGATTGATCGTTCTCTAGGGGAATAGTGTCGTTAGGATTGAAAAACTACTCTAATAGGTCTAAGCGTGAGGGAAGATTCTTTTTGTATTTTTATATTTTTATGAAAGCAAGTAAAATCTCGGGTTTGAAGGAGTGGGCGGAATTAGTTGCTAGTCAACTAACCCAAATAACTACAATTGCAAATAAAATAAAATAACTGAAAATGAAAAGGTTGTGGAACTTATATGGAGAGAAATGTGTTTACTTAGATTTCCTTACTCCCTAACTATCTTTTACCGATTGATTAGTGTGTATTAATTGCGTGGATGACGGGTGTATTCCTTAATACCAATCGTGGGGTGGCGTACGTACTTCCCCAACTCTATAAGCTCCTACTTCACTCCTATGTCGAGCCGGCTAAGAAGCTCCTAACATGGGATCACTAGAATTCGCTCATGCATTAAATACAACCATAAAAACCTTAGTACGCATTGGTTCATGTTTCTTAAGACGTTCAAGCAAGTTACCGTATAGGAGGTTAGCCAGTTTTCTTAAGCCTAACATCGATAAACAATCATCCAATACAATTGATAACACACCAACAACCAATAATCAATAGTTAGGTTTCATTAGATCTAAGCAAACACAAGATAAATCTAGCCTAGCATGTTAATTAAAAGACAAGAACAAGATATAATCAAACAACACATAGACATATTGAATGATTAATTGATTACTTATCTTCAATTAAACATGGGAGATCCAAGGGTATAAAACCCTTAAAAATGGCAGAAAAATCGTCTTAGGGTTTCTTCTCACAAAGTTGCACACTAATGACTAAAAATTGCAAAACTATATATAGAATTTAGGGGCTGACGGCGTCACATTGTAGGAGGTGACGCCGTCACCTCGCCGCGGCTAGGGTTCCCGGATGGTCTTCCTGACGCCGTCCCTCTTTAATCTTCCAAAATCCACTCTGGCGCGTCAAGGGTTGACGCCGTCACAATTGTGCTTGACGCCGTCTCTCTTTAACTTAAACCGTGATGGCCTTGATCACCTTAAAGGGTGACGCCGTCAGACTTCCTTTGTAAAACTTTCTGGCGCGTCACGTGTATTTGTCATATCCACCTCTTTTGCCAAGCCGTGACGCCGTCAGGAAAAATCCTTGACGCCGTCACGTGTACTTTTCCAGCAGCTTTGGAGACTTTGTCATTTTCTTCACTTTTATGCTCCAAAAACGTCCAAAATGCTTCCTTTTCCAGATTTCTTCTCCAAAGTACCTAAAATGACAAAAGGAACGATTTAGGGCAATATTTGATCAAATAAATACGATTTAGGGCTTAAATGACCCCCTAAAAGCGGTATACTTTTCGCTTCATCAAGTTTATTAATGTTTTTAAAATTAACATGACCAAGCATTCTGTGCCATAGCATTGATTCATCTAATGTGGCCTTTGCAACAAGACAAGTTAAACTCTCTTTAGGAACAATGTTCTTCATATCAACATTGTACATGTTGCTCTTTCTAGGAACTTTAAGTAAGACATGACTCTCATCAGTCAACTTAAAGTCAGGAGACAGAGCAAAACATTCAGTTTCAGTAAAAAGAACACTGTTCTTTTTGTCACACATCTGTGAGACACTAAACAGGTTAAACTTTAACTCTTGAACAAAGTACACATCTTCAAAATCAAGTTTACCAGTCCTGATTTTACCTTTACCAGCAATTCTTCCTCCTCTGGCTCCTCCCCCAAAGGCAACATATCCTCCATCAAATGCAATAAAATCTGTGAGATAGGACATGTTTCCTGTCATGTGCCTGGAGTATCCACTGTCAAAATATCCCGGATCTTCTTCTTCCTTTTGTGGATGTTCCTGCACATAAAATAAAGGAAATTAGTTTTCTTTGGGGACCCAAGCCATTACTGACTTGGATCTGCCTCGTGCATCAATATAGTTATGTTTCTTCATAATAATTGATGCACTATTGGGTTTGGTAGGTCTCCAAGCCCAGCATGCTGAGGCCTTAACAGCATTGCCCCCATTTGCCCTAACAGCATTTACTGGCCTAGCAATACTAACTACTGGCCTACCAGTACTAACTGCTGGCCTTGCAGTATTAACTTTTTGGCCAAATTTCATGGTAGTTAATGTAGTTTTGTTTTGAAAAGGCCTTTTAACAGTTTGTTGTGCTGGTTTAGAATAACATGACATTGGTCTAGCACTATAAACTGTTGATTTGGGGTGAGCAGTATTAAGTGGTTTAAGGTCAGACTTCATTAAAACAACTCTTGGAGCCATGTTTCTGTGAATACTAGGGTGAGTTTGTTTAGTAAAATAATTGTGATTCACCCTTTTGTAAGTGTTCCCAGATGCCCTTGTATTCCCAGATACCATCCTTTCCCCTTGATGGTAATTGCAATAAGCCTGCAAATGGTCAAAACTACCACAAACAAAACAGGCTTTATTGTACATTACAAATTCACTTCCTAGTTGTTGGGACTTTTGATTATTCCAATTTCTCTGATTTCCCCTAGGACTATGTGACATGTTGATGAACTCAAATAAGTACATTTTATTACCATCATTTATCCTATTAATTTGACTTGTTTTATTATACTATGTATGAGAATTGATACTTAATCGTTTACTTTTGTAATTCTCAGGTAAAAACAAGCATTTGGTGAAACTTGGCGATTTTGGACTAATTGTGGAGCAAAACAAGCAAGAAGTTAAGAGTCTACCGAAATGTACAAGATCAAGAAATTCTGCTCCAGATGCGCCGCATCTTGCTTATTACATACGGCGCATCACTATCAAGATTTCACCAGATACGATCCAAGATACAAGAGGACATGCGCCGCATCTATTTATGGAGTTATGCCGCATCTTCTGGCGGTGTACGAATATTCTTGAATATATTAATCTTGGACCCCACGCGAAGTTAAGTCAATGCGCCGCATCTACTTACTAGATGCGCCGCATCTTACCCTCAGACAGAAACTATAAATACCCCAAAGACCAGACGAATTAAGAGTTCGACAGTTCGACAGTTTTAGAAGACCGAAGTACAGAAACCCTAGGACGAATTCAGTCAAGGCAGCAGCACAAGACACGCCTTGAACGAAGATACAAGAGCTGTAAGAAGGTCCTGCATGTATTTAATTCATTAAGTAGTTTTGTTTTATTGTGTTAGTAACCTTTAATTCATCAGGATTGGTGGCTTGTGTAATGTGACAACGAAGAGATTGCACTCCCTTAAAACTGCTTTCCCATTAATTAAAGTTTATATGTTGATGTCTTTGGTGACTTTTATTAGTGCATTGATAACCTCTGTGTCTAGCTGAGCGTTGATCGGGTCGCCATGCCTCTGCCCTCGCCTATTTATTAGATCGCCTATGCATTCTATCGTCTGTAGAAAAGTAGGAAGAAAGATAAATAGGATAGTCATAAGTAATCATTAAGGGTTTACTCGCCGATAAGATTAGAACCAACGAGAAAGGACTTAATCTCGGTGCGTTGCATCGAACTATACACTTCATATAAAACTAGCAATAAAACAAGTGACAAACTATTTATCTATCAGGACAGGTCTTCTTATTGTCTCATGTATTTATCTGTGTACGTGTGTGCTACTTGCTGATTCGTGCCTATTAGTTTAGTTTATTATTTAATTGCAACCAATCGTGCCAGTCTCTCAGGCTGAACCCCCTTGCGTTAGATTAGGTTGTATAGCTAACTTAGAATATTAAAATACTGATTAGAATAACTAGATAATACGTTCCACTCTTAGTGATCGACACTCTACTTACCATTATATTCATACTGACCGGGTACACTGCTCGTTAAGTGTGTGTGTTATTGATAAGTCGGCTAAATATAAATTTAAAACTTGAGTAGGCATTAATACTGCTAAACCGCAACGACACATCGCACGCATCAAGTTTTTGGCGCCGCTGCCGGGGAGTGAATTTTTATTATCTGTTAATTTGATTAGTATTTTAATTAGGTTTTTAATTTTTTAATCTAACTGCTAACTGTGTTGTATATTTAGTTAATTTGCATTCATTGTATAATTTTGCATATTTTCTGTTTTTGTGTGTTATTTGTTTTCTTTTATTTGTGTTTATTTTCGTTTGTGTTTTTATTTGTTTTTATTTTTCGTATTTTCTGTGTTCTGCTATCGTTGTACTGAGCTAAATCGAACGATACGGCGCATCTGATCTCTCAGATACGGCGTATTGCGTTTAATTTTTATAAAATACAACGCGTTTAATTAATTCGATACGACGCATCTTTTCCCCAAGATACGGCGTATCTGTTTTTGATAAAAAAAAAAAATTTCTAAACGGTAACGCCATACGACGCATCTGCTTTAGCAGATACGGCGTATCTATTATTTTAATTAAAAACAGTTTTCGAATTATTAAACAGATACGACGCATCGATCTCTGTCGATACGGCGTATCTTCAGAATCAAAAATCTTATATTTTGAAACGTAACGAAAATACGGCGCATTAACTTTTGTTAATACGACGCATTTAATTTTAATAAGTATATCGATTTTTGATAATTAAACTGATACGGCGCATTCTAATTTCTAAGCGGCGTATCTATTTTCTGAATAAAAGTCTGATTTAATTTTAACGATTATTAGATACGGCGTATCCAACTTTTTGAATACGGCGCATCGTCTGCAGATATCAGTAACTTTAATTTTTCGTATTCCGTTTTCGTTGTTAATTTTCTGATATATTACTTTCTTGAGCATACCCTACTGATGTTTTTGTGTTGATTTCAGGAAGTGCATGACCAGGAGTTCTACGAAGAACTTGATTCAACCTTTCGAAGATCCTGAACGAGTCTTTCATTCGCTTAAAAGGCTTTTCAACACAAAAAGCTTTGATATCTCAAGTTCATTCGAGCTTGATTATTTTTCTGAAGAAAAAGAGGAAGAAGAAGCAGAAACAATGGGCGAAAACACAACTATTGAGGAATACATGAACAAAACCCGTGCTGATTACACTTCAGGAGTTGCTAGACCAAAATTTGATGATAAGTCAAAGTTTGAATTGAAGGGTCAGTTTCTCAAGGAGCTAAGAGAGAATGCTTTCAGTGGATCGGAACATGAGGATGCTAATGAGCATGTTGAAAAGGTCCTCGAGATTGCAGATTTGTTTACTTCAGAAGGAGTCACTGACGATCAAATCATGCTAAGAATCTTTCCACTCTCGCTAAAAGGAGCTGCTAACAAGTGGCTAAGGAATGAACCTGCTAGTTCAATCACTACATGGGAAGATTTGAAGAGCAAATTCCTGAAGAGATATTGTCCACCTGCTAAGACTGCTAAAAAGATGGAGGCTATCAACAGTTTCAAGCAAGAGCCTGATGAAACTCTTTATCAAGCTTGGGAACGATTTAAAGATTTACTGGTAAAATGTCCTCAACACTATCTAACCCCTATGCAGGAGATAATATTGTTTTATCAAGGATTGGACGTGCCTACTAGACAAATCTTGGACGCTAAGGGAGCTGTGCCTCAAATGAGTGCAGCCAATGCTAGGAAAGCAATCCAAGAAGCTGCTGACCATTCTCAAAAATGGCACGATGGGACCTCTACTAGATCTAAGAGCAGCACTAATTTTGACGGGTTTGCTGCTATTCAAGCTCAATTGGATAAAATTAGTAGAGAGATGAAGAAGCGTGATGAAAAAGTGTATGCTACCCAAGTTGGATGTGAAAAGTGCGAAGGACCTCACTACACTAAAGATTGCCCGAATAAGAATGAAAGTGAGACGTTTGAAGAAGCATATTACACTCAATTTGGACAACCATTCCGACCTTCAGGAAGATTTAGGGAAGCTTCCCCGGGATTCTATCAAAAGAACAACTTTAATCCCGCTTATCAAGAGAGGAGGCAGACTTTAGATGACACTCTAAAGCAAATTATGGCCGATGCAGCTAAAAGACATGAAGAGAATACTGCTATGATCAAAGAAATCCGAGCTTCAACGGACACTGTTACAAGAAATCAAGGAGCTTCGATCAAAGCATTGGAACAACAAATTGGTCAAATGAGCAAAGTTCTTCAAGAAAGGGGATATGGAAGTTTACCTAGCTCAACTGAAACCAACCCAAGAGATCATGTCAAGGCCATAAGCACCACTGAAGAAGTCACTCCTTACTTACCTAGAAGATCGATGAATGGTAATAAGCACCTCTTAAGACATGAAGAGAATACTGCTATGATCAAAGAAATCCGAGCTTCAACGGACACTGTTACAAGAAATCAAGGAGCTTCGATCAAAGCATTGGAACAACAAATTGGTCAAATGAGCAAAGTTCTTCAAGAAAGGGGATATGGAAGTTTACCTAGCTCAACTGAAACCAACCCAAGAGATCATGTCAAGGCCATAAGCACCATTGAAGAAGTCACTCCTTACTTACCTAGAAGATCGATGAATGGTAATGATGGTGCAAGATCCGAATTTTTCTTTAATTCTTCAATCAGTTTAAGGAGACTACTAAAAGAGAAGACAAAGATTGAAGAGGAGATCAAGGCAACAATGAAAGAGGAGAGCCCTGCAACCGACTTACATGCCTTGCCTCATAAAGAAAAAGACTCAGGAAGTTTTACTTTACCTTGTTCAATTAATGATATATCTTTCAATAATGTGTTAGCTGACTTAGGAGCTAGTGTTAGTGTTATGCCTCTTAAGACATTCACTACCCTAGGACTAGGAAAATTAGCACCAACTAAGTTACTTATTGAATTGGCTGATAAAACAGTAAAACGACCTGAAGGGATTGCTAATAATGTGCTAGTTAAGATTGAGAAGTTTATCTTCCCTGTAGACTTTGTTATATTAGATATGCCCGAGGATGTTAAGATTCCTTTAATCCTTGGAAGACCTTTCTTGTCTACTGCCCATGCTAAGATTGATGTGTTTAAAAGAAAAATCTCATTAAGGGTAGAGAATAATAAACTTGTCTATAAGTGCCAAGATCCTGTTAAAAGCATAATTAGAGGTGTCTATGTGCTAGGATTAAGAGAGCGTATGGACCTCGATATTGAAGCTAGGCTTATAGGAGAAACATTGATTCAAAACAACTCAACTAATCCTAATCATGAGAACTTTGAGGAATTTATTGACCTTAATGTACCTACCGAACTTAGACGCGATGTTGTTAATGATTCTGATGATGAGTGGTATGATTGCGTAGTAATTAACAAACGTAGGAGAATAGTTGAGAAAACAAATTTGAATAATGATGTGTTTATTGAACTACCACCCCACATTGCTTATTTATGCCTATATGATAATAAGAATTTCCCGTCTATCATTTTGTCATCTCTGCCCGAAAGGGACAGAACTTTGTTTATACAGATATTAAAGAAGAACGGCGTGGAAATTAAGGACGAGCAAGGAGTGTTCAATATTACTGAATTGGCGATGAGGGAGCGCGATGTTTCCGACTCCTTTAATGATCGATATTAATAAGCTGAACGTGAGTCTAACTTGAAGACTCTGGAATAAAGACAAGTGCTGACCGGGAGACAACCCGAAATTTTTTTATTATTCTGTTTTGTGTCGAGTCAGTCAGGCCGCAGAGGATACGGCGCATCTCAATTCCGAGATGCGACGCATCTCCTGCACTGGTCATATCTTACTTTATTTTTCTGCATTTTTACTATCGACTTTAAAACTTTTTATCAGTTTATTTTAATGCGGCGCATCCCTGGTTAAGGATGCGGCGCATCTTCTATTCTGATTCGTAATTATTCCAGGCTCGATACGGCGTATCTTCTTCCATAAGATACGGCGCATCGACTGACCTGATGATTTTCATTTTAATTTTTAAGTTTTATTTTTTTCTAACTACTAATGTATTATGCAAGTTTGAACCTTTCTTAACTTAGGTGTATTTAAAGCCTTGGTGGTATTATAGATTCCTGCATTTCCTGTGGATACATCTATTATGAAGCTTAAACGTTCTCATCCACAAGAAAGATGATTTTTGCTCTTATACAAATGGAGGATCATACCGAGCAAATCTCAGGGGAGTTTTTCTGTTCTAATTCTTTTATTTTCCAGTTTTTAACCTTTTATACAAACAACGAGGACGTTGTTTAACTTAAGTGGGGGGATTGAAGAATTAGAACACTTACTTGTCCTAAACTTTTCAAAATATGCTTAAAATGTGCTTAATATATCAAAATTTAAAATTTTTAGCATGTTTTTGTTTAAAGTCTAAGTTGCATAGCTGCACACATGACGTTATTTTCAAAAATTGTGATTTTTCAAAATTCACAAATCTATGAGTGTGCCGGTGACTTGTAAACTTTAGAAATTGGCTTGTATACTATTCGAGACCACCATAATAAGTATTATTTATATAATTGGAATGACTTGTCTAAATTGGTAAATTTCTAGGATTACACCCAAATAGCCTATTATATGTTTTGTGTTATTAACTAACTACACTGGTTAGTTAACCCCGTATAAACCCTTTTGTTACTCTCATTTTTAGAGTAAGATACCCCTAAAAAAACACTACGAGCCATTCTTTTCGTTTCTTACACCTATGTTTATAATGTTTCGTTACACCTTACACCTTAGCCAACCCTGTAGATTAGAATCCATGGTTGGTTAATTGCTATAGGCAAAGTGTGTTTCCTTACATTACCTGTGTTCGCGTGCGTAATTCATTATCTATGGTTAGGTCGGGAAATTGCACAATGCAATTGGAGTGAAAGTAAATATTGTATATCTTTGAGTTTATTTTTCGTGTGTTTACTACTTTCACTATTACCGTTATTTCTGAAGTCATGAAAAGTATGGAAAAATTATCCAGAATTATCATTATAGTGATGTGGTGAAATTTTACACATCTATGTTTATGTTTCCTTAAAAAAAATAATAATAATAATAATAAAAAAAAAAAACCGAAAAAATAGAAGGGAAAAAGAAAAGGAAAAGTTGGATGTTTGTTTTAACCAACTTATGTAAAGTTTTGTATTAAGTGGTCGATATCACCACTAGTTGTTGTATATTATATCTATGGATTAAATGGGAGTTGGCAGTTATGGGAACACCAACTAAGGTTTATTCTTTGATTGAGATCTTGTTGAGTATAATTCGTGTCTACCTAAAGCGTGTGTTTCAAGTGTTAAAGTGTGAGTTATTCTATGATATGAGTCTTATTCATGGGATGGTTGGGATAGTGATTAACCACACTTAGGATTTTAATTTATTTGTTTTGTTTGTTTTTCATTTTTACACCAATTTATATCCCAAATATTATCCATACCCTATATTATTCTTTATCCAAACCTTTGATTTATTGAGATTAGGGATTTGAGCAATCTTAAGTATCGTAGTCGTGGATTCGGCTATGTATTTATGATTTTGTCGCCCTTTTTGATATAATATTATTGGTAAAGTTTGGACCTATCTTTAGCCTATTCGAGTTAAGGATTTGAGCAATTGCAAGTATCGTGTTCGTGGATTCGATCATGTATTTGTGATTTTGTCGCCTTTTTTGGAATTTGAGATCGATAGAGATTAAGGAGAATGATTAACCCTTAAACCTCAAAACCCTTTTTACCGCTTTAGACTTGTTATTCCTTGGCTTTAGTGGGGGAGATGTGTATACTTGCCAAGCTTATGATAGAATATTCGTCACGACTGGACAGTTAAACGATTAGATTTGCTTTTATCGAAATTATTTTATTTTACTTCTAATTCGTTAAGTGTTTGGTTGTGTGATTATGACAAAAATGAATACATGCTCAAATATAAAAATAAATCCTAATATCTTTTAGGATACATTTTCATAAGATTAATTCTAAGGTTTACTTGGGGACAAGTAAAGTTCAAGTGGGGGGATATTTGATGAACTCAAATAAGTACATTTTATTACCATCATTTATCCTATTAATTTGACTTGTTTTATTATACTATGTATGAGAATTGATACTTAATCGTTTACTTTTGTAATTCTCAGGTAAAAACAAGCATTTGGTGAAACTTGGCGATTTTGAACTAATTGTGGAGCAAAACAAGCAAGAAGTTAAGAGTCTACCGAAATGTACAAGATCAAGACATTCTGCTCCAGATGCGCCGCATCTTGCTTATTACATACGGCGCATCACTATCAAGATTTCACCAGATACGATCCAAGATACAAGAGGACATGCGCCGCATCTATTTATGGAGTTACGCCGCATCTTCTGGCGGTGTACGAATATTCCTGAATATATTAATCTTGGACCCCACGCGAAGTTAAGTCAATGCGCCGCATCTACTTACTAGATGCGCCGCATCTTACCCTCAGACAGAAACTATAAATACCCAAAGACCAGACGAATTAAGAGTTCGACAGTTCGACAGTTTTAGAAGACCGAAGTACAGAAACCCTAGGACGAATTCAGTCAAGGCAGCAGCACAAGACACACCTTGAACGAAGATACAAGAGCTGTAAGAAGGTCCTGCATGTATTTAATTCATTAAGTAGCTTTGTTTTATTGTGTTAGTAAACTTTAATTCATCAGGATTGGTGGCTTGTGTAATGTGACAACGGAGAGATTGCACTCCCTTAAAACTGCTTTCCCATTAATTAAAGTTTATATGTTGATGTCTTTGGTGACTTTTATTAGTGCATTGATAACCTCTGTGTCTAGCTGAGCGTTGATCGGGTCGCCATGCCTCTGCCTTCGCCTATTTATTAGATCGCCTATGCATTCTATCGTCTGTAGAAAAGTAGGAAGAAAGATAAATAGGATAGTCATAAGTAATCATTAAGGGTTTACTCGCCGATAAGATTAGAACCAACGAGAATGGACTTAATCTCAGTGCGTTGCATCGAACTATACACTTCATATAAAACTAGCAATAAAACAAGTGACAAACTACTTATCTATCAGGACAGGTCTTCTTATTGTCTCATGTATTTATCTGTGTACGTGTGTGCTACTTGCTGATTCGTGCCTATTAGTTTAGTTTATTATTTAATTGCAACCAATCGTGCCAGTCTCTCAGGCTGAACCCCCTTGCGTTAGATTAGGTTGTATAGCTAACTTAGAATATTAAAATACTGATTAGAATAACTAGATAATACGTTCCACTCTTAGTGATCGACACTCTACTTACCATTATATTCATACTGACCGGGTACACTGCTCGTTAAGTGTGTGTGTTATTGATAAGTCGGCTAAATATAAATTTAAAACTTGAGTAGGCATTAATACTGCTAAACCGCAACGACACATCGCACGCATCACATGTACATCTCTGCATACTTAACTGTTTTCCTAGCTGGTTTCTCTTGTTGTTTAGGTTTAATAGATTCTACCTTAGCAACAGCAAGAACGACAGTTTTCTTCTCTACCTTATCATCTGACACCAATTTCTCAACTAATGGGGTATCAAATGATTCACTAACCTCTTTAAAACTCTCTTCACTATCACTTTTACATTCAGTCTCAGGCTTTTTGAGCTCCTCTACGCTAGTATTTGACAAATCAAGTTTTGGGGTTGGAAATAACCCAGTATGAGGAGGTGCAACAACCTTATATCCTATACATGTCTTAAATTTATCAATAAGCTGACACTAAACAATCCTATCTATACTTTTAGATGACCCTACATATCTCTCTATATTTACTTCAATGTTGTCTTTTTCTAGCTTATTCTTTTCTAGCATACTTTTAAGCTCATTAATTTCTAAGTCTTTAAAAGTAATATCTCTTTTCAAAACAACAATATCCTCAGTGAATATAGTTTCATTCTTTTTGTAGAATACAAGTTGTTCTTCTACAACAGCTAACCCTCTCTTATGATTTGCTAAATTAAATTCAGATTGATTAAGCTCTATTCTTAAGTCATCATAATGCTTTTTAAGAGTTTCATAGCTTTTTAAAGCTACACAAGATTTTGAACAAGCATTGTTTGTATATACCTCAGAGTCAGAAAGTGCCATCAGTGCCATGTTGGTAGGAGCTTCCTCTTCTGCTATAAAGCTCTAGTCAAATCCAAGCCCATCAATGGCCACCATAGCTTTTGAATAAGTCTCTTCCTCACTTACAGCCTTCCTGGTGCTTTCTTGATTCCTAAAACCTCTGTTGTCTTGATTTCTGCTCCTGTTGTCCTGGTTCCTAGGCCCTCTGCACTCTCTTGCAAAGTGTCCCAACTTATGACAGTTGTAACACTCTACCTTTGACTTGTCATACCCAGCAGTATCACTTCCATTGATAGTGATCTTATTTCCAGTCTTCTGGAAAAACCTCTTGGCCCTCATGCTCAGCAAGGCTAACTGCCACTTCAAATCCATCTCCTCCAAATCATCTTCATGGATTTGTATAAGGTCTTCATGAACAAGCTGAGACCCATTAACTTGACTGGCCAAAAATGCATAGACAGTATCATCACTTAAACTAGCAGTACTAGTTTGTGAACTAGTGGTACTAACTTTAGGGTTAGCAGTACTAACTCCATAGGCAGTATTAACCTCCTCAGTACTGTTTGTGCTTGGAGATGACACAAAAGCCATATTCTGAGAGTTTGAGCGTGCAGGCCTTTTCACTTCTTGCTCTACAATCTTGAAGTTGTTGTAGAGATCATCAAAGCTCATAGTGTCTAGATTAGGCTTGTTTCTCCAGACCACAACATGAGAGGCAGACTTCTCAAGAACTTTAAATTGAGATCTTCTTGTGTAATCTCTACATCGAAGATATCCAGTTGGCTCACAATCTCCTGAAGCTTGTTGAAGATACAATCAAGAGACTCAGTGCTTGAAGCACTAAAGTTCTCATACATCTGCTTCACAAGAGTCTTCTGAGTCTTCTAGGTTGCTTCATTACCACCAAACCTTGTTGTTATGACCTCAAACAAGGTCTTAGCATCCTTGTGCTTACTAAAAGTTAACAGCTGCTCATTGGGGAGAGCCATCAGCAACATACTTTTAGCTTTTACATCATTCTTCTTCGAAAGCTTATCTTCAGTTGTACCAGGACATGATACAGTTTGAGTTGCAGCACCACCTTCACTTGTACCAGCTTTGATTGTAGGTTTGAATGAGTTGTCATTCTCTATGATATCCCATAGAGCATGTGTGACAAATGGTAATTTTCTCACTAATATTTTAATAATAAATGTTAATTTATTATTACCAAACTGTTAAATTAAGCATTCATGAGCTTGCATAACTATTTCGGGAAGCAAACCCGCACACTGTAGCTTACAGTAACTCATTACAAGGTTTACTTTATCAGAAAATGTGAATATTTTATTTTCTGACTATTACTGAGTATTTACGTAATACAACAAGAAATATCTCACACATAACACTAACCTAGAAAACACCAAATTACACCGGAGCTCAACGGGACACGGGGTACACTTAATACCCACAAAAATTAACAAAACCTAAACAAAAACTTTATCCCAACTGTACCCTACTATAATATAAACGTTATAAAGAAGAAGAAAAAAAAGGGAAGAGATATATACGCTCTCTTCTCTCTCTCCCTCACCCACGCCTCCTCTGAATATTAACGTCATCACCATCCCCACCATCTGATAAACCAGATCTGAAGCAACTCGATGACAACAAAGCTCCAATCGGTCCCTAGCATCGCAGTCTGATCCCATTTGTCTAACCCTCGAAGGTCAACACATCCAACCAAAAAGATGAAGAAGATAAGGGCGATGGTATCCCTCTATAGCCATGGAGCGTCTGTTAACAAAGAAGGATAGGGTCAAACCTTTCCTTGTTTATGTTTTTATAACTCCAGTCGATTTACAAGCACCCACACACTCAATCCTTATCAAAACAAACTCATAGTTGGTATACTAAGTACAAACATTTTATGTGTCAAGAAGGGGGTGTGGATTACTTGCTTGAATCGGATTCGGGTTTTTATACATGTTTCTGTCAATCGACTCTTTCGTATATTGTAAGGATTTATGAAATTCTTGTGTTTTGATATTTGGTTTGAAAATATACTCTTGATGTTATTAGAGTTTGATGATATCTTGTTTTGGTTTAAAATAAATCGATTGATGTATACTTTTGTTCATGCGATTGATTTTTTTTTTCTCGTTGGTGATAACGTGTTTGTGTGGCTCATAATAATTAAATAAAACCAAAGTATTGGCTCATTAAGATAATAAGTGCTTATTGTATCTTTCTTGCTTATCATTTGGCTTATCTTGTTATTTGTGTCGATTATGGTGAGTCGAACCCATTGTTGGGTCGAGACTCATAATAAGGTGTTTGGAACTTGCTTATTCCTATTCTGCTTATTTGAGACGAGACCTCGTTAAAAAGATGGGTTATGTTGGATTTGGTTACGGGTCGAAACCCACTATGGTTGAACCACAGTGGTGAGCTTTTAGTTGAACACTTACACTTTTGGCCACCATTATAAGACAATGAAAAGGTTTTGGGATAAAAACTCAAATTGTGTTTTGTTTTTGTTGAGGTCGAGACCCCCAGTAAAACATTTAAGAGTTTTTTGTGTCTCTGCTCATCTTGCCTCAACTTGCTACTTCATCATATAGTAAACTAAATGCGACTTGTGTTGTTTTGGTTAAGCCGAAAAGGGGTAGAGTCGACTAGGAGGTTCATGCTTGATTATGCACTTGTTAACTTGTAGTAGTGTTTAAACATATTTCGGTTGGGTAAACTGTTTTAGAACTTGGTCATGTTTTAAGTCGAGTTCGAAATAGGTCATTGGTTTCATTGGGTAAACCCCACTTTGTTGACACCACCCACGGTGAGGCCCTCGGTTCGAGCCTCGGTGTGGTTGAGTTATACTCAAATTTATGAGGTCAAATTAGATTGAAAAGGGAGCATTTTAAATCATCCCTATGCTATTCTACACAAACAAGTTATAACAAAAAACCTGTGAATTGTGTTCACTGAATGTTGCACTACCAATTTTCTTTTGCTTACTGATGTTGGGCCGAAGCCTATTTACCACAAAATGAGGGCCCGTTTGGTTCTGTCAGCCCACCAGGGCATGCTTGGTTTTTGTTTTCATCTTGGACCACAGCCCACTCCACCATGTTTAAGGGTGCGTTTGATTGACTGCTTCGTTTCGACTTAATTCCCGACTTATTTCTATTTCGCTCGACCACGAGCTCGCAACGTCATTTATAACTAGTTTATAAAGATTTACTAAAAATTATATTCATACTCAAAACATAAAACTATAAAGCATAACATATATTTCAAACCTGTGAAAACTAAACTTTTAAGTTTAAACATGTTATTAATTTATATCACCTAGTTAACTTACTTACAAACTTGTTATGTTTTATAAAAACTATATGAGTTTTATAAATTACAAAACGGTGATATAATTAAATGTATACCATATAACTTATAGTTATCACGAGAAAACCAAAACTTGTACTCGGGTCATGCCCGACTTTCGTCAAAATATATATACTGAGCCTATTATATATTTCTTTATATATAATAATCAACAATGAGAAATTTTAGACATAACTTACACTTTTAAAATTTTAATCCACCAACTTATTTTATATGAATAAGTACTTTTTATACACTACCCTTTTTATTCACACACTTATACATCTAATATATATATATATATATATATATATATATATATATATATATATATATATATATATATATATATATATACACACACACACACACACACTTAGTATTATATATTCATGTAACAATAATGTTTACATAAACCGTCAACGTCTAATATTTATTTGTGGTTATTTTCCGTACTTCGCCTTTTGGTTATTGTCGAACCAAAGACTTATTCAACTTTGATATTTTCATACTTATGTACTTATGCACTTCCATGAGCCAACACTTACAAACATTTAAAAACTGTTATAAACTTTAATGCTGCCACACAAGCAACAATAACATAAACACTTTAAAACTTTTGAATTCAATTAAATTTCGTTGAGTCTTAAGTTAAAATTGTGAACTAAGACATGCCTTACTAATCTAGGTCGCGTGTTGGTGCCACATTCTCTCTATGGGGTGAGAAACATGCAAAACGTTTTCTGGACCACAATAATGTTTTATTTTCTCAAAACTATTGCGTAGTTAGCCTAAGCCCCTGAACCCACTGTTATGCCCACCTTCATGAACCGTTAATTCCCGCTGGGAAGCGCGATTGATATAAATAGATCTATTGGGGTGACTCCCCCGTTCGGTTGGCCAGACGGGTCAATGCGAGCGTATACCAAGTCGGACTACGAGTGTATTGGGTTAAACACTCGCTATGGGCCCCTGATTATTACTTATGTGCTACATTGTAGCGCACTGAACTGTCGAGCTTCGGTTGCATGAACTTAGTGCTAGCGTGATAGACTATTTTGTATGACATTATATGTGTTGTAATGTTCATACACAAAACTATTGGTCCAAACTTATTACTTTACTGCTTCATTCTAAACCTATGAACTCACCAGCTTTTCTGAACTTGAAACTTTATTGTAAACTCTATTTAACTTGGATGAATGTATTTAAACGGAGTATGTATTCCGTTCTTTATTACCTTGTGTTGTGATTACCAATTTAGTAGCACCCCATGACCCGAATGCTTCCGCGATTACCAAATTTGGGGGTGTTACAGATTGGTATCAGTGCCTTGGTTATAGAGAACTGGGTATTTTTCAAATCCAGACTATAACTACTTTTACAAAAACGAAACCCTATGACCATCACATGCCTACCTGCCAAGCCTGTTGCCTTAATTACTGTTTTACTTGACACAACTATATGATATGCTTTACCGTTTGATGATTTATATCATACTTGACTTACACTATATACCAAAAGTATTTTCTATAGATACATACCGTACTTGTCACAACTTACCTTCCCCTACACAATTTCACTACCCGACTCCGAGTTCGAACGCTCGCCCAATTCTTTTGAAACACCTAATTTACCATCATCTAGAAATCCACCAATCCATTTGGTCACGACCTCAACCTATCGCCTTAAAACATGTTTCCTCGAGGCATCTACTCTTAGGACACATCACTATTAGGTCTCACTCTTCCTTCATTATTTTGAAGGGACATGTCGTTTGGGAAGCAAGACCTAGTCTCCGCAGCCATGTGATGACTATTAATCTATGACAAGTGTGGTTATCTATTCAATTGTGTCTCTTCTTTCATGGTTGATTTTTCCCGCGTATTCTACCTGTGATGATTGTACCCTCGTGTGATATCGTTCTTTTTATTTGAAACCTCATTCGTCGTCATCTTTTATGATGTAGATAAATGGCTCCTACAAGAAGGACAACCAATACCACAAGTGGTCGACCTGCTGCTACCACTCTTCCAACTCGGGATGGTGCAAACCCGCTTATTGTGAATCAAGCCATGCTAGATCAGTTGGTTAATGACCATGTGGCAGCAGCACTGGCTGCAGCGAATGTAAACAACTCGACTACTGATGTCAGAACCTCAAGACCTACAAACAACAACAACCGCAGATGCACCTATTAGGAGTTCCGAAAGACCATGACTGGAGGTTTTGGAGGAACCGATGGAGCTGTTGTTTTGGTCAGATGGATTGAAAGGCTGGAGACTGTGTTTCTAATATGTAGTTGTGCGGATGAAGACAAGGTTAAGTATGCATCGTCTACCTTCACGGATGCTGCTCTAACCTGGTGGAACAACTATCTGAAGTCTACAGGCATTGATGCCACGTACGCAATGCCATGGGAAAATTTCAAGGAAATGGTGCTCAAAAAGTATTGCCCTCGCAATGAAGTTAAGAAGTTGGAGGTCGAGTTTTGGAACCTCAAGGTGCAGGGTACCAACATTGTTGCATACAATCAACGCTCTCAAGAGTTGGCTCTACTATGCCCTGAGATGGTCCAGACTGAAGCTCGCCTACTAGAGAGATACATTGGAGGATTACCCCCATACATCAAGGGTAATGCCACTACCTCCAAGGCTGCTGATCTCCATGAGACTATGGAAGTGGCTAACAAGCTAATGGACCAAGTAATCGAGGATACCGCCGAGAAGGCGGTTGAAATCAAAAGAAAGTGGGAAGATCACTTCAAGGACAACCGCAATAATGGTCTGAACAAGCGACAAGAAGTGGTCAAAGTCTATGCTGCTGGGACCAGTGAAAAGAAAGGTTATGCTGGAACATTACCCAAGTGTAACATGTGCCCGTTTCATCACAATGGGCCTTGCCCCATTAAGTGCGGGAACTGCAGGAAGATCGGTCACTGAGCCAAGGATTGCAAAGCTCCTACTCTCGTGATAAACCCGAAGGTCACTATCACGTGCTCTGAGTGTGGAGTAATTGGGCACTTCAGGAGTGATTGCCCAGAACTGAGGAATAAAAATGAAGGAGTTTGCCAGGATCCTAACGATGTTGCGGGTAATGACGATGCTTGAAGAGAGAATTCCCTTTTCGCATAATAAGACCTAAGTCTAGACCCTCTTGGATTGTATTTCCTCGAGTATTTGTACTTTCTTAAAGATTTTCTTTTTCGTTGCATTGTATGGATCTTCATCTAATGAATTCCCTATCTTTTACGTCAATGCGTTATGACGACTTAATTCCGTTACGCTTTCTATTGTATACCATCTTTGAAATTTTTCCTGCAAACTATTCTGCTATCGTCTCATATATGGTTGTGCCCCTTTATAAACTATTTTGATTACGAGCTTATAGACGGAATGGCCAATACTGTTTTAAACCCAATACTATCTTGACTAAACCGAACAGGGCATCACCAATCCTCAATTAAACATAGCCTGATCACCTATGTTTAATTCAGGAAGGATCATGCTATGATGGGAATAGTCACCTCAAGAATTTTGTACTTCAAAGCGAACAATTCACATCTCGACTGTCAAAGTTCAATAGTTTCTCGAAAAGGTCTCGAATTCATGTAGGAACGTGAAAACGAAAATCAAGCGTAAATACCCACACCTTTTCTCAAATCCATCGGGTAACTCTAAGTGAAAACCGAGGACGGTTTTCCTTCTAAGGCGGGAAGGATGTGACAAACGGTAATTTTCCCACTAATATTTTAATAATAAATGTTAATTTATTATTACCAAACTGTTAAATTAAGCATTCATGAGCTTGCATAACTATTTCGGGAAGCAAACCAGCACACTGTAGCCTATAATAACTCATTACATGGTTTACTTTATCAGAAAATGGGAATATTTCGTTTTCTGACTATTACTGAGTATTTACGTAATACAACGAGAAATATCTCACATACAACACCACACGTGTATCGAAACAACCCTAGTAACGGCATGAATCCAATATTTGTTATCCGGAATCAATAATAGTGTTTTTATATTACCTTTATAAAAACGTTCTCATAAATTATATTTTTCGCGCTCACGCTAACCTGGAAAACACCAAATTACACCGGAGCTCAACGGGACACGGGGTACACTTAATACCATAAAAATTAACAAAACCTAAATAAAAAATTTATCCCAACTGTACCCCACTATCATATAAACGTTAAAAAAAAAAAAAAAAAAAAAAAAAAAAAAAAAAAAAAAAAAAAAAAAAGGAAGAGATGTATACGCTCTCTTCTCTCTCCCTCACCCACGCCTCCTCTGAATATTAACGTCATCACCATCCCCACCATCTGGATAAACCAGATCTGAAGCAACTCGATGACAACAAAGCTCCAATCGGTCCCTAGCATCGCAGTCTGATCCCATTTGTCTAACCCTCGAAGGTCAACACATCCAACCAAAAAGATGAAGAAGATAAGGGCGATGGTATCCCTCTATAGCCATGGAGCGTCTGTTAACAAAGAAGGATACGATCAAACCTTTCCTTGTTTATGTTTTTATAACTCCAGTCGATTTACAAGTAAGTCCACACACTCAATCCTTATCAAAACAAACTCATAGTTGGTATACTAAGTGCAAACATTTTCTGTGTCAAGAAGGGGGTGTGGATTGCTTGCTTGAATCGGATTCGGGTTTTTATACTTGGTTCTGTCAATCGACTCTTTCGTATATTGTTAGGATTTCTAAAATTCTTGTGTTTTGATATTTGGTTTGAAAATATACTCTTGATGTTGTTATAGTTTGATGATATCTTGTTTTGGTTTAAAATAAATAGATTGATGTATATTTTGTTCATGCGATTGATTTTATTTTTTTCTCGTTGGTGATAACGTGTTTGTGTGGCTCATAATAATTAAACAAAACGAAAGTTTTGGCTCATTAAGATTAGATATGCTTATTGTATCTTTCTTGCTTATCATTTGGATTATCTTGTTATTTGTGTCGATTATGGTGAGTCGAACCCACTGTTGGGTCGAGACTCACAATAAGGTGTTTGGAACTTGCTTATTCCTATTCTGCTTATTTGAGACGAGACCTCGTTAAAAAGATGGGTTATGTTGGATTTGGTTACGGGTCGAAACCTACTGTGGTCGAACCACAGTGGTGAGGTTTTAGTTGAACACTTGCACTTTTGGCCACCATTATAAGACAATGAAATGGTTTTGGGATAAAAACTCAAATTTTGTTTTGTTTTTGTTGAGGTCGAGACCCCCAGTAAAACATTTAAGAGTTATTTGTGTCTTTGCTCATCTTGCCTTAACTTGCAACTTCATCATATAGTAAACTAAATGCGACTTGTGTTGTTTTGGTTAAGCCGAAAAGGGGTAGAGTCGACTAGGAGGTTCATGCTTGATTATGCACTTGTTAACTTGTAGTAGTGTTTAAACATATTTCGGTTGGGTAAACTGTTTTAGAACTTGGTCATGTTTTAAGTCGAGTTCGAAATAGGTCATTGGTTTCATTGGGTAAACCCCGCTTTGTTGACACCACCCACGGTGAGGCCCTCGGTTCGAGCTTCGGTGTGGTCGAGTTATACTCAAATTTATGAGGTCAAATTAGATTGAAAAAGGAGCATTTTAAATCATCCCTATGTTGTTCTACACAAACAATTTATAACCAAAAACCTGTGAATTGTGTTTACTAAATGTTGCGCTACCAATTTTCTTTTGTTTACTGATGTTGGGACGAAGCCCATTTAACACAAAATGAGGGCCCATTTGGTTCTGTCAGCCAACCAGGGCATGCTTGGTTTGTTGTTTCATCTTGGGCCACAGCCCACTCCCCCATGTTTAAGAGTGCGTTTGATTGACTGCTTCGTTTCGACTTAATTCCCGACTTATTTCCATTTCGCTCGACCACGAGCTCGCAACGTCATTTATAACTAGTTTATAAAGATTTACTAAAAATTATATTCATACTCAAAACATAAAACTATAGACCATAACATATATTTCAAACCTGTGAAAACTAAACTTTTAAGTTTAAGCATGTTATTAATTTATATCACCTAGTTAACTTACTTACAAACTAGTTATGTTTTATAAAAACTATATGAGTTTTATAAATTACAAAATGGTGATATAATTAAATATATACCATATAATTTATAGTTATCACGAGAAAACCAAAACTTAGACATAACTTACACTATTATATATTTCTTTATATATAATAATCAACAATGAGAAATTTTAGACATAACTTACACTTTTAAAATTTTAATCCACCAACTTATTTTATATGAATAAGTACTTTTTATACACTACCCTTTTTATTCACACACTTATACATATAACATATATATATATATATATATATATATATATATATATATATATATATATATATATATATATATATATATATATATATATATATATATATATATATATATATATATATTATATGTATACACACACACTTAGTATTATATATTCATGTAACAATAATGTTTACATAAACCGTCAACGTCTAATATTTATTTGTGATTATTTTTCGTACTTCGCCTTTTGGTTATTGTCGAACCAAAGACTTATTCAACTTTGATATTTTCATACTTATGTACTTATGCACTTCCATGAGCCAACACTTACAAACATTTAAAAACTGTTATAAACTTTAATGCTGCCACACAAGCAACAATAACATAAATACTTTAAAACTTTTGAATTCAATTAAATTTCGTTGAGTCTTAAGTTAAAATTGTGAACTAAGACATGCCTTACTAATCTAGGTCGCGTGTTGCTGCCACATTCTCTCTGATTTACTTCATTCACTTCATACTTTGCTGAGGTGAGTTTATAGCCCCACTATACTTGTACTTGTTTTACAACTATGGGGTGAGAAACATTCAAAACGTTTTCTGGACCACAATAATGTTTTATTTTCTCAAAACTATTGCGTAGTTAGCCTAAGCCCCTGAACCCACTGTTATGCCCACCTTCCTGAACTGTTAATTCCCGTTGGGAAGCGCGATTGATATAAATAGATCTATTAGGGTGACTCCCCCGTTCGGTTGGCCAGACGGGTCAATGCGAGCGTATACCAAGTCGGACTACGAGTGTATTAGGTTAAACACTCGCTATGGGCCCCTGATTATTACTTATGTGCTACATTGTAGCGCACTGAACTGTCAAGCTTCGTTTGCATGAACTTAGTACTAGCGTGATAAACTATTTTGTATGACATTATATGCGTTGTAATGTTCGTACACAAAATATTGGTCCAAACTAATTACTTTACTGCTTCATTCTAAACCTATGAATTCACCAGGTTTTGCTGACTTTTAGCATATTTTTCTCAGGTGTTTAATCTGCTTGATTGTTGCAAGGTATTGGCATGGCAAGGGTCATAGACTATTTTCCGAAGTGGTTTTACACATAACTATGACTTGTTTGTATGGGCCAACTAAACTCATGGGCCTTATTTTCTAAACTTGAAACTTTATTGTAAACTCTATTTCACTTGGATGAATGTATTTAAACGGAGTATGTATCCCGTTCTTTATTACCTTGTGTTGTGATTACCAATTTAGTAGCACCCCATGACCCGAATGCTTCCGCGATTACCAAATTTGGGGGTGTTACAGCATAGTCCTGCACTTGAAAGTATTGCTCAATTCTGAGCCTCCACATCTCATAGTCACCCGGCTTGAGAATAGGCAGATTAGTAGTGGTAGTGGTTTGAGTTGTTTCAAGATCCATTGCAATGAAAGTAGAGAATTCTTCTGGTATGTTTCTTCTAGATCAAAGTTTCAGAAAATAAGCTCTGATACCACTTGTTGATCCCAAACACAGATCGATTCCTTGAGCTTGTAAGGTTAAGTTATCTTGGATAAATCCAAAACAACTTTGTTTGAAACTTTGTGAATGTCAAAGAGTATGCGGAATCTACTCTTCAACACTTATAATAATATTAATGTAACAATAAATTTATAGAACAGTAAACTCTATTAAGAACAATATAACCAAAACGCTTCAATATTATTAGAATAATAATACGAGTACTCTGTGTAGTACTAGGGTTTACAACCTTGAAGCTATATCAAAAATATATATCTTTAAAACATCTAAACCTAGGACCTCCATTTATAGGCTAAGGATTCCTTTACAAGATAACTACAAATATTTTGTACATATCTTTCTAACTATTTAGAATATACACAGGATATCTTCTATACTTATCACTTCACACGCCTTTATCTCTTAGGCAGTATCAATCTTCATCAGCAGTCTGCAGTAGTACAAAGTTAGTCTGGCAATACTAACTTTTACTCTAGCAGTACTAATTCAGTTAGTATTGTTAGTTATAATCTTCAGTAGTTCCAACTGTTTGGCTTGACAGTACAAAGTGTTTGATCATTTAATTTCCAACAATACCGAAACATGTTGGCCTCCACTAAACCCTTATCTCATTTGTTCTTTAGTGGGATTCTTGATATAGACACCCTTATTTGTAAATGGCAATCAAAACTTGCTTTCAAGGTTATGGCGACTAAAATGAGAACAAAATACGAAAAATATTGGGGAAAATTGTCGGAAATTAATGATTTCATGTACTTTGTGGTTTTTTTAGATCTGACCATGAAGTCTTAGTTGATTGCACATGGGTTTAGAGAAATTATTAGGTATGATATAACACATAAGAACCCTATTAGCAACAAATACCTTGAGCAGATTGTGTCGAATATGGTAGATGAGGTTGAGAAAATAATGGGTGTATTGTTTGCGATGTACAAAGAAAGGTATGGTTTTGAAAGCTCGAGTTCCGGTATGTGTGAGTTAATGGAACCTGAAGCTACACCTCCTAGTCATGGAGATAATGACTTCTTAAATGATTTTTATAATGGCAATGATAATAGCTCACTTGAACGTAAAACAGAATTACAAAGGTACCTTAAAGAGCCTAATGTTGAATTGTGTAAAGGACAAATCTTTTACATTCTTCAGTGGTGGAAAGTACATGGTCAACGATTCCCACTTGTTGTAAGAATGGCCAGAGGTAATCACACTTTCCTTTACACAAAATTTACGCGTTTACACTTTTTAAATTGATGTCTTACATTTCATTTATATACTCTGTTATTTGTGTTAGATATATTAGCAATTCAAATCTCAATTGTTGCATCCGAGTCTATGATATAGGATTTCTGACCAGGTTTTAAATTTGTATTATGTCTCGTCTACCTATGGTCTACCTTATGCACTAACGGGCAGAGAACCCGATCGTGTGTAGTGTAGTATTTGGTAAAACCGAGGTCGTCCTAAGAGCTATATGTGTGTGGATTCTAACTTAAGTCTATGTCACGTTTTAAAAGGGGTTTTAAGTTGTTTGATTAATTAAGCTAAATAACAAAAATGAAATACGAAATTTAAATTGAGTTAAATGCAGTAGAGAGAAAGTGTACTAGCCTAATTACTCATCCTATCATGCAATGACTATGTTCTCTAATAATGCTTCCTATCGCTTTAAGTGGGGTTTAGATTCACTAGACTCCTATAGTCAATTCCTCTAGCCTATATCCCCTAGAATCCTACTCCAATATCAAAGGTTCGACCCTTTGGATTGACAGAGGTCGCCAGTAGACTAGGTTAAGTCATTAAGTGCTGCTACATGCTAGATTCACTCTAATGTGTGATCCGGCCTCTCGGATCTTAGTCCATACATCCCTAACTTCTTAAGTTTATCCAACATCGGAAGGTGATCCTTTGGTCCATTCGCACACAAGGAATTGGTAGTCCTATGGTCAATTCTTACCAACCCTCGCAACCTACTACTCTAGGGTCCTTTGGTCCATTCTCCTAGTGTAATAAGTACAACCGCCCTTCAAAACTACCAAAGCTAGAGGATCTACGAATAAACTAAGCATGCATACACTAGAAGCAATAATAAAAGCGCGAAAACATAATCAAAACATTAAAGGAATCATAACTAGGATAGCACCAAATGTGTTTAGCCGATCATTTCGAAAAGTACAAAAGATTCAATGTTTTGCATGGTAATGAAAGACATGAAATCAAAAGTATAAATCAAATGTGATTTGCTAAAACTTATTGATGTTATGGCATGATTCCTCCCTCGGAAAATGCTCCGTATGCTGCTAGTGATCGTACTTGTGGAACCCTACTTCGTTCTCTGACTTTTTGTGGTGAGAAAGTTATGTAAAATGCAGGAAATAGGGTTTGTATTTATAGCCCGACAAAGTTACGGCGTAACCGCTAGGTATGGTTACGCCATAACTAGTGTATCTTCTTTTGATCCTTATCCGATTAATAATATTTATGGCGTAACTTGATGGATAGTTACGCCGTAATCTTCATACGGCAACAATTACGTCATAATCTTCTTGATGGTTACGCCGTAATAACTCTAATCCCATTCTGTGTAATTTTTACGCCATAACCTCTTGCATTGGTTAAGGCGTAACCTTCATGGTCACGAATATCTTCTAAGTGTCCAAAATGTTACAGCGTAATCTTTGTGGTGATTACGCCGTAATCCTCGATTTGCGTTGACTTGGTCTTCGTGTATAAATCCTTAGCTACGGCGTAAGTGGAGAGTGTAACTACGCCGTAAAGTGTGTATCATTGTAAGTACTTTTCCAATTCCGCGTCTCCTTTGCTCCTATGCTCATTTATAACCTGGAAACGAAATATAAAGAAATCAAAGCATATATCCATATAAAACAATACAAATAATGAGCATATTAGGGGGGAAATTGACACTAAAATATCAAGATTATTTGATGTTATCAAATATCCCCCACTTAAACTCTACTTGCCCTCAAGTAGACCTTATTAGAATCGTTTCTAAAAAGATATCCCCCATATTACTTGGGAAATATGAGATTAAAAATTTCCTATGCTAGAATTTTTCAAAGCCGAACACCTCACGAAATGGGAAACAAACACTCATACTCTCTCTAATCTAAGTGTTAATTTCGGGGTGATCACTCAACGCACAGTCATTGCATATATTCTATCATAGGCTTGGCGGTTACACATATCTCCACCACTAGAGCTAAGGTCAAAACAATCTTCGAAGGCAATATTGGGTGAACAAATTATAAGGCTAGGGGCGATTTGTCATTACTAGCATACTACAGCGAAGGCGACAAAGACCATCGATACATGACCAAATCCATGTCCAAGACACCAATGACTGCTCACTCCCTTACCTAAGTACGGTTCATGACCTAAGGATAGGATAAGACATGGGATACACAAAAATGGTGAAAAATAAAAAATAAAAAACAAATAGTCTTAGCCTATAACCAAGTTGTCACCGCCCACCGTCCATCCAAAGTTCAAGCTTCAAAACGCGAAAACCGGATCATGTTGTAGTAAGTTAGTGTGCCAATATAGATTTCATATGGCGAGGTGCACACTAACTTAGTCTTCAACCACTAGTTGATGTAGGTAAACCATCAATCTGCAAATGTGATCGAGGTAGGATCCTCGATTCTAGTCCAATAAGTTTCAATACTAGTGCTAATGATTCTTACACTAACCAATATACAACAAATGAATAAAACTACTACTTTTCCCATCTTTTATCTCTAATATATATACTTTTTTTTTGTCAACTAATATATACAAATAACTCATTCCCCCACTTGAGATGAATCATATATGAGGAATATGGGGGGTCTTCAATGATCTTCAGATTTATGTCTTCAATGTAAGCGTAATTCCTGAGTCTCTCTACCCAAACCTCAAACTTAAGCAAACGGTGACTTCTCAATCATAAACTAAGACTACACGGTAGGCTAAGGCGAATAGGTGTAACGAAACAATATTGATAAGGGTATGAAATGAAATGAATGGCTCGGAAGGGTGTATCTAGGGGTATCTTGCACTAAAGGTGAGTGCAACAAAAGGTTTTTAGCATGGGGGTCGAAGAGTCGAGGTGACTAATCGATAAACGCACACAATTATATACACATATGGCTATTTGGGTGTTAATCCTAAAATATTACCTCCTCGAATTGTCTCCTCCAAATGTATCAAGCTAACTCGACACACTACTCGTCTATGGTCTCGAAATGATGTAAAGGCCAAGTTATAAAGTTTACATACTACCGGCACACTCAATAATTGGTGGATTTGGGGTAAATAAAGGGAAACGGAAAGGCTAAATCTCACCATGGAAATCAAGGGTTATAGTGTTCTCGGCTAAGGTCTATTCTAGTTAGGTTAAGAAAAACATGTCAAAATTTTTAAAAAATGGCATAATTTTCAAGATAAACTAGAAAAATGAGGGCAAACAAGTTCAAGTTATAGTTCTACTCCCGTCCACCCACTTGAAATGTACAAAGTCCCTTTTGTACTAAACATGAAATAAAGATGAGGTAAAAGTAGAATTGGAACGAGAACTTCCCTGAAATTTGCTCAAAAATAAAAGAAGGATCACGTTAAACATGCGTGCCTTCGTCTTTCCTCAATGGGAAAACTTCAATTCCCTGAAATCACGACACTACCAACAAGCATAAATCTAAAAATAAAAAGGAAAAATAAAAAACAAACAAAAACCTAACTCACTTTCGTAGGAATCACGGTTGCATTTTAACTTCCCTGGAAAGAGCTTCAGTCTTGAATTGAATATGAGCACCTCCTGTCCCACTTTAAACTCCTTTCCTTTAATTATAGCATCATGCCATCTTTTGGTTCTGTCCTTATAAGCTTTAGAATGATCATAGGCCTCATCTCTCAATTTGGCAAGTCGATTAATTTGCGAGAATCTGTGATTTTTTATCTCAACTATATCCAAATTAGCATTTTTAAGGGCCCAGAATGCTTTATGTTCCAATTCAACCGGAATATGACAAGCTTTTCCGTATACAATCCGAAATGGTGTGCTACCTATAGGCGTTTTATAGGCAGTCCTAAATGCCCACAAGGCATCATCTAACTTATCCGCCCAGTCTTTCTGGTTACTACTGACAGATTTTTCCAAAATGCGTTTTATTGCTCGATTGGTGTTTTCATTGTTAAAATCAAATTTTACGTCTTTCATGAGCAGTTGGGTCATAGGTTTAGCAATTTTCGAGAAATCCTTAATGAATCTCCTATAAAACCCTGCATGCCCTAGAAAACTCCTAATTCCTTTAAGATTAATAGGTTAAGGGAGCCTATAGATAACGTCAATCTTGGCTCTATCAACCTCAATACCAGATTGGGAAATTTTATGTCCTAAAACAATCCCTTCCATAACCATGAAATGACATTTTTCCCAGTTAAGGACAAGATTAGTTTCTTCACATCTAGCTAGCATTTTAGATAAGTTGCTTAAACATGAATTAAAAGAGTTACCAAAAACCGAGAAATCGTCCATGAAAACCTCTATGAAATCCTGGCACATATCAGAAAAGATTGTTGTCATGCATCTCTGAAACGTGGTTGGGGCATTGCATAATCCAAAAGGCATTTTTCGATATGCAAATGTTCCATATGGGCAAGTAAAAGTTGTCTTCTCTTGATCTTCAGGAGTTACGGGTATTTGAAAGTACCCAGAAAATCCATCAAGGAAATAATAGAATTCATGCCCTGAAAGCCTTTCCAACATTTGATCGATGAATGGAAGTGGGAAGTGGTCCTTCCGAGTTGCGACGTTGAGCTTCCTGTAGTCGATGCAAACCCTCCAGCCTGTTACAGTTCTGGTATGAACCATTTCGTTATCTTCGTTAACGACCACCGTCATTCCTCATTTCTTAGGTACAACATGAATTGGACTGACCCATGGGCTGTCGGAAATGGCATATATCAATCTTGCGTCTAAGAGTTTAATGATTTCATCCTTTACCACATCTTGAACTATCGGGTTCAATCTTCTTTGAGGTTGTACCACAAGCTTGAAATCATCTTCCATCAAGATTTTATGGGAGCAAAACGAAGGGCTAATCCCTTTAATGTTTGAAACTTTTCACGCCATTGTGCGCTTATGCTTGCTCAAAACATGTAATAAAAGCATTTTTTCATTGTCAGATAATGCTGAAGAAATAATAATAGGAAATTCAGGATTCCCATCTAGAAATGCATATTCTAAATGGGGAGGAAGCTCCTTGAGTTTTGGAGCATGAGAGATTTTTTCTGTAGTACTGGTGGAACATAAGGTCTATGTTTCTCCACTACTCCTTTCATCCTTATTATATACTTGAACAACTATGTCATATTCGGGTTTTAATTCGCCAATGGTTGTGAGAAGGACTGAATCCAACAAGTCTTGTGGAAGGAACTTTTGCACATGATCTTGAACTATCAACTCAACCAAGTCAAGGTCTTGAAGGTTGTCATCAGTGAATGTGGCATATTTCATAGATTTCTCTAAATCGAAGGTTTCATTTCCAATTTCCATGGAGATTTTTTTATTAAACACGTCTATCATAGCGTGTGCAGTAGCTAGGAATGGTCTCCCAAGCAAAATTGGAACATTCGCATCTTCTTCCATATCAAGGACTACAAAATCAACCGGGAACATGAATTTATCGATTTTCACCAGAACATTTTTAGCAATTCCTTTAGGGAATTGAGTTGATTTGTTTGCCAACTCAATGCACATTCTAGTAGGTTTCAACTCTTCTAGTTCTAATCTTGAATATAGCGAATAAGGCATAAGGCTGATGCTTGTTCCCAGATCAGCCAAAGCTTTCTCAAAGGTAATCCCTCCTATTGTGCATGGTATGGTAAAGCTCCCAGGGACTTTTTCTTTGAAGGGTATTTCATTGAGGAGTGTAGCAGAACACCTTTCGTTCAAGGTAATCCGTGTTGGGTCTGCAAGCCTTCTGCGAGTAAGAAGGTCTTTCATGAATTTAACATACTTAGGCATTTGCTCTAATGCCTCTACAAGAGGTATATTAATGCTAAGCTGTTGTAGTTTTTCCATGAATTGCTTAAACTGTTGCTGCTCCTGTTCCTTCTTAATCCTTCCTGGAAATGGAATGGGAGGTGTATATGTCCAAAGTTTCTCTTTATGTGTTGCAGGCTCATTTTTTTCTTCCGCCTCCTTTTTGTTTTCATCTTGTGGGGTTTCACTCCCGCGGTTCTCGGAGTTCGACGGATAGGCTAGCTCCTTATAGTTTAACCCACTCCTAGTGGTGATAGCGTGTGCCAGATCTCTAGGATTGGTTTCTGATGCGCGTGATGTGTCGTTGCGGTTTAGCAGTTTTAATGCCTACTCAAGTTTTAAATTTATATTTAGCCGACTTATCAATAACACACACACTTAACGAGCAGTGTACCCGGTCAGTATGAAGATAATGGTAAGTAGAGTGTCGATCACTAAGAGTGGAACGTATTATCTCGTTATTCTAATCAGTATTTTAATATCCTAACGCAAGGGGGTTTCAGCCTGAGAGACTGGCACGATTTGTTGCAATTAAATAATAAAATAAACCAATAGGCACGAATCAGCAAGTAGCACACACGTACACAGATAAATACTTGAGACAATAAGAGGGTTGTCCTTATGATTAAGTAGATTGTCACTTATTTTATTGATAGATTTATATGAAGTGTATGTAGTTAACCCTTTCTCGTTGGTCCTAATCTTATCGGCGAGTAAACCCTTAATGATTACTTATGTCTAAAAGTTATTCCTAAGTGATCAATTTAGTAATAACCGTGGGAGCCACATTATGTCCCGCAGTCAAATGCCCGCAAGCCACTAATAAACACAGAGGTTATCAATGCACTAATAAGTAGTAACCAAAGACATCAACATATAAACTTTAATTGATGGGAAAGCAAGTATTAAAGGGAGTGCAATCTTTCGTTGTCACATTACACAAGCCACCAATCCTGATGAATTAAAGTTTGCTAACACAATAAAACAAAACTACTTAATGAATTAAACACATGCAGCACCTTCTTACAGCTCTTGTATCTTTGATTTGGGTGTGTCTTGTGCTGCCTCCTTGACTGAATTCGTCCTTTAGTTCTTCTGTTCGGACTTAGGTTATATTATAATGCGTACGAAATTCGTCTGGTCTTGGGGTATTTATAGTTTCTGTCTGAGGGAAGATGCGGCGCATCTAGTAAGTAGATGCGGCGCATGTACTTAACTTCGCGTGGGGTCCAAGATTATAATATTCAGGAATATTCGTACACCGCCAGAAGATGCGGCGTAACTCCATGATTAGATGCGGCGCATGTCCTCTTGTATCTTGGATCGTATCTGGTGATATCTTGATAGAGATGCGGCGCATGTCATGAGTGAGATGCGGCGCATCTGGAGCAGATTAGTCTTGATCTTCTTCATTTCAGTAGACTCTTAACTTCTTGCATGTTATGCTCCATAATCAGTCCAAAATCGCTAAGTTTCACCAAATGCTTGTTTTTACCTGAGAATTACAAAAGTAAATGATTAAGTATCAATCCTCATACATAATATAGTAAAACAAGTCAAATTAATAGGATAAATGATAGTAATAAAATGTACTTATTTGAGTTCATCAAATATCCCCCCACTTGAACTTTACTTGTCCCCAAGTAAACCTTAGAATTTCTCTTATGAAAATGTATCCTAAAAGATGTTAGGATTTATTTTTATGTTTAAGCATGTATTCGTTTATTTCATAATCACACAACTAAACACTTAACGAATTAGAAGTAAAATAAGATAATTTTGATAAAAGCAAATCTAATCGTTTAACTGTCCAGTCGCGACGAATATTCTATCATAAGCTTGGCAAGTATACACATCTCCTCCACTAAAGCTAAGGAGTAACAAGTCTAAAGCGGTAAAAAAGGGTTTTTAGGCTTAAGGGTTAATTATTCTCTTTCACTATCGATCTCAAATTCCAGAAAAGGCGACAAAATCACAAATACATGATCGAATCCACGAACACAATACTTGCAATTGCTCAAATCCTTAACTCGAATAGGCTAAAGATAGATCCAAACTTCACCAATAATAATATATCAAAAAGGGCGACAAAATCATAAATACATAGCCGAATCCACGACTACGATACTTAAGATTGCTCAAATCCCTAATCTCAATAAATCAAAGGTTTGGTTGGATAAAGAATAATAAAGGGCATGGATAACATTTGGGATATAAATTGGTGCAAAAATAAAAATAAACAAAACAAATAAATTAAAATCTTAAGTGTGGTTAATCACTATCCCAACCATCCCATGAATAAGACTCATATCACAGAATAACTCACGCTTTAACACTTGAAACACACGCTTTAGGTAGACACGAATTATACTCAACAAGATCTTAATCAAAGAATAAACCTTAATTGGCGTTCCCATAACTGCCAATTCCCATTCAATCCATAGATATAGTACAACAAATAGTGGTGATATCGACCACTTACATAACTTTACATCGTTAGCTTAAAATAAACATCCAACTTTTCTTTCTTTCTTTTTCTTTTCTCATTTTTTCGATTTTTTTTTTTTTTTTTTAACATAAACATAGATGTGTAAAATTTCACCACATCACTATAATGATAATTCTGGATAAATGTTCCATACTTTTCATAACTTCAGAAATAATGGTAATAGTGAAAGTAGTAAACACACGAAAAATAAACTCCAAAATATACAATATTTACTTTCACTCCAATTGCATTGTGCAATTTCCCGACCTAACCAAAGATAATGAATTACGCACGCGAACACAGGTAATGTAAGGAAACACACTCTGCCTATAGCAATTAACCAACCACGGATTCTAATCTACAGGGTAGGCTAAGGTGTAAGGGTGTAACGAAACATTTTAAACATAGGTGTAAGAAACGAAAGGAATGGCTCTGAGGGTTTTTCTAGGGGTATCTTACTCTAAAAATGAGAGTAACAAAAGGTTTATACGGGGGTTAACTAACCAGTGTAGTTAGTTAATAACACATAACAAATAATAGGCTATTTGGGTGTAATCCTAGAATTTTACCAATTTAGACAAGTCATTCCAATTATATAAATAATACTCATTATGGTGGTCTCGAATAGTATACAAGCCAAGTTCTAAAGTTTACAAGTCACCGGCACACTCATAGATTTGTGAATTTTGAAAAATCACAATTTTTGAAAATAACGTCATGTGTGCAGCTATGCAACTTAGATCTTAAACAAAAACATGCTAAAAATTTTAAGTTTGATATATTAAGCACATTTTAAGCATAATTTTTGAAAAAGTTTAGGACAAGTAATTGTTAAGTGTTCTAATTCTCCAATCCCCCCACTTAAGTTAAACAACGTCCTCGTTGTTTGTATAAAAGGTTAAAAACTGGAAAATAAAAGAATTAGAACAGAAAAACTCCCCTGAGATTTGCTCGGTATGATCCTCCATTAGTATAAGAGCAAAAATCAACTTCTTGTGGATTAGAACGTTAAAGCTTCATACTTGATGTATCCACAGGAAATCCAGGAAACTATAATACCACCAACACTTTAAAACACACCTAAGATAAGAAAGGTTCAAGTTTGCATAATACATTAGTAGTTAGATAAAAATAAAAATTAAAAATTAAAACTGAAAATCATCAGGTCAGTCGATGCGCCGTATCTTATGGAAGAAGATACGCCGTATCGAGCCTGGAATAATTACGGATCAGAATAAAGATGCGCCGCATCCTTAACCAGGGATGCGCCGCATTAAAATAAACTGATAAATAGTTTTAAAGTCGAAAATAAAAATGCAGAAAAATAAAATAAGATATGACTATTGCAGGAGATGCGTCGCATCTCAGAATTGAGATGCGCCGTATCCTCATGCGGGCCTAACTGACACGACACAGAAAACAGAATAAAAGATAATTCCGGGTTGTCTCCCGGTAAGCACTTGTCTTTATTCCAGAGTCTTCAAGTTAGACTCACGTTCAGCTCTTCACTCCAATACTTCAGGTTCAAACTCCACCACCTCGTTCTCATTATCCTCAATTTTATTATCAAAGTATTTCTTCAAACGTTGCCCGTTCACTTTGAATATGTAACCATTTTTATCGCATATTTCAATAGTTCCATATGGATACACTTTCTTGACAACGAACGGTCCCGTCCATCTTGATTTGAGTTTACCAGGATATATCTTTAATCTGAAATTAAACAGTAGCACTTTCTCTCCAATAGTAAACGTTTTATCCCCACGTAACCTCGAGTCATGCCATCTTTTAGTTCTTTCTTTGTAGATCTTAGTATTTTTGTAGGCCTCATCTCTTAGTTCATAGAGTTCATTAAGTTCCATGAAACGGTTCTTCGTTGCAGCTTCCATATCCATATTACAGTTCGTCAAAGCCCAATATGCACTTTGTTCAATCTCGACCGGTAGGTGGCATGCTTTTCCGTATACAAGACGAAACGGAGTGCATCCTGTTGGTGTCTTATAGGCCGTACGAAATGCCCATAAAGCATCGTTTAACTTGTCAGACCACCCTTTTGGATTATATCCAGTCATTTTTTCAAGAATTCGTTTTATAGCTCTATTGGTTACTTCAGTTTGGCCATTGGATTGAGGATGGTATGCGGTGGAAACCCTATGATATACTCCATATTTTTGCAAGGCTTTTCCCAGATGGTGATTACAAAAGTGTGTTCCCCTATCACTAATCAATGCTTTAGGTATTCCAAACCTAGAGAACAAACTTTGCAAAAATTTAAATACTACCTTGCTGTCGTTTGTTGGAGATGCTTGCGCTTCGACCCATTTTGATACGTAATCAACAGCAACTAAAATATATTTATTACCTTTAGATTCAGGAAATGGTCCCATGAAGTCTAATCCCCATATGTCGAAAACTTCACATACATGGATATAATTTTGCGGCATTTCGTTTCTTGATGTAATATTTCCGGATCGTTGACACGCATCACATCCTTTTATATAATCTTTCGCATCCTCCAACATCGTGGGCCAATAAAATCCCGCATCCAGGATCTTTCTTCTTGTGATGACTGGACCGTGATGTCCCCCTGTTGGCCCTGAATGGCAATGTGCCAATATTGCTGCGATGTCATCACCGTCTACGCATCTTCGTATAATATTGTCAGGACATAATTTAAAGGCATAAGGTTCATCCCAAATATACTCGTTAGCGCGAGTTATAAACCTTCTTTTCTCGTCGGATGTTAGCCCTTTTGGAATTTCATTTGCAACAATAAAGTTTATAAAGTCGGCATACCATGGTCCATTATTATTGCTCTTAATTCCAACCATCATAAGGTGTTCATCAGGAAAGTCATCAGCTATTTCCCTCTCGTCAAGCACCTCCATATCAGGGTTTTCAAGTCTGGATAAGTGGTCAGCAGCTAGATTCTCGGCACCCTTTTTATCTTTAATTTCAATATCGAATCCTTGGAGCAATAAAACCCACCTAATAAGCCTTGGTTTGGCATCCTGTTTATTGAACAAATACTTCAAAGCAGAATGGTCAGTGTAAACCATAGTTTTTGACAATATAAGATATGATCTAAATTTATCGAATGCAAAAACTACTGCTAAAAGTTCTTTTTCCGTGGTGGTGTAGTGTTCTTGGGCATTATTCAATGTTTTGCTAGCATAATAAATTGGCTTAAATTTCTTATCTATCTTTTGTCCAAGTACGGCTCCAACAGCATAATCACTAGCATCACACATTAGTTCAAAAGGCAGATTCCAATCAGGCGAAATTATAATGGGTGCAGAAGTTAGTTTTTCTTTAAGTATATTAAATGCCTTTTTGCAATCTTCAGAAAAATCAAACTTTGCATCCTTTAGCAACAATTGGGTCATAGGCCTAGATATTTTTGAAAAATCCTTTATGAATCTACGATAAAATCCAGCGTGCCCTAAAAAACTTCTAACGCCTTTTACGTTAGTGGGGTAAGGTAGTTTAGCAATTACATCAATTTTAGCTTTATCGACTTCTATACCTTTCCCAGAAATCTTATGTCCTAACACAATTCCCTCTCTAACCATAAAGTGACATTTTTCCCAATTAAGAACAAGGTTAGTTTCTTCACACCTAGCAAGCATTTTATCAAGTTTAAAGAGACAATCACTAAATGAGTTACCGAACACCGAGAAGTCGTCCATGAAGACTTCCATAAAGTCTTCTACCATATCATGGAAGATAGCCGTCATACAACGTTGGAAAGTAGCAGGGGCGTTGCATAATCCGAACGGCATTCTTCTATAGGCGAAGGTTCCATAAGGGCAGGTGAAAGTCGTCTTTTCTTGATCCTCGGGGGCAATAGGTATTTGGAAGAAACCTGAAAAACCATCTAAAAAACAATAATAATCATAACCTGATAGTCTTTCTAACATTTGATCAATAAATGGAAGAGGGAAGTGATCTTTTCGCGTAGCATCATTGAGTTTACGGTAGTCGATGCAAACTCTCCATCCGGTAACAGTTCTTGAAGGGATTAGCTCATTGTCGTCATTGAGTACTACCGTCATTCCTCCCTTTTTTGGTACAACGTGGATGGGACTGACCCACGAGCTGTCGGAAATTGGGTAGATAAGTCCGGAGTCAAGTAACTTTACGATTTCATTTTTCACCACATCTTGGACTTTTGGATTCAAACGCCTTTGAGGTTGGATAGTTGGTTTGAATTCATCCTCCATAAGGATTTTATGTGTACAAAATGACGGGCTAATTCCCTTAATATCAGACATACTCCACGCTAATGCTCCTCTTCGTTTATATAGTACCTGCAAAAGAGACTCTTTTTCTTTTGGCGTTAAGTCAGATGCAATAATAACGGGTGAATTAGTATTTCCGTTTAAATAAGCATATTCCAAAGTAGAAGGAAGATCCTTAAGCACAGGTTTAACATTATCAATTTCAGTAGCACTAGCGGAATAAACCTGTTCTTTAATTATATCGCTGCTGTCATCAGATAGATGCGCCGCATCGAGGTTTTCGATGCGCCGCATCGCGTTACATACAGCAGAGTCAGCAGCAAAATTATAATCAACAGTATTCTCATCTACTTGATCTTCTATAGCAATTGCGTTTTCTAAATTTTTAAGCAGAAAAGAATCAAGCAAATTATTCTTTAACAATTTCTGAGTAAATTGATTAATCGTATCATCAGAAACATCGATGTTATAGCATTCATCGTCATCGGATTCATCTTTACTCATAGATTGTTCCATGTTAAACTCAACCTCATCTTTCCCTATGGTAAAAGTTATCTTTTTATTAAAAACATCAATTATGGCCCTAGCAGTGGCTAAAAATGGTCGTCCTAATATTATAGGAGTTCTAGAATTTTCAGGCATATCAAGGATAACGAAGTCGATAGGTAATTCAAATTTATCAACTTTTATTAATATATTTTCCGCTATTCCTAATGGGTATTGTATAGACCTATCAGCTAGTTCTAAGCACATCCTAGTAGGTTTTGGTTTACCAAGACCTAATTTATCATACATAGAAGAGGGCATAAGACTTATACTAGCTCCTAGGTCGGCTAAGGCATTCTCAATATGCAAATTTTTAATTTGACAAGGAATAGTGAAACTCCCTGGATCTTTTTCTTTAGATGGAAGTTTGTTGAGCAATGCCGCTGAGCTTCTTTTCCCCATCGTTATGGTGCAAGCCTCTTCGAGTTTAGACTTGTTTGTAAGCAAGCTTTTCAGATATTTAGCATATTTCGGCATTTGCACTAGGGCTTCCATAAATGGTATGCTTAGCTGCAGCTGCTTGAGATTCTCCAGGAATTTCTTTTGATAGGCATCTTCTTTCTCTTTCCTTACCCTATGTGGGAAGGGTGGTGTTGATCGTTTAGGTTCAACAGAAGGTTCTCTTCTAATTACAGGTTCTGGATCAGTCTCTTTTGGTTGCTCTTGCTCAGGTGGTAAAGATTCAGGGGAAATTTTGTTTGTACTGTCATCCTCGGGTGTTTCTCCGATTTGAAAGGTTGACTTTCCGCCTCTAGTTGTAATTCCTTTCAGATCGTGCCTTACCAAAAGAACCTTGTTAGCACTGTTGACAATTGGTGCACTTCAATTGCCAAACCATTGATCATATTGTTTTGTTCCTTTAGCAACAGCTCATGACTGCCTTTGAATTCAGTGATAAAGTTCCTTGCTTCATGATGTTCTTGTTCATTGGCTTGAGCGATTAGAAGTGCAAACTCTTCCATAGTAAGGTTTCTTTGGGGTCTTCCGAACCAGTTTGGGAAAATATCGAACATTGTTCCTGAAAATTAAGAACAAGAGGATTTCAAAGTAAAAGTTTCCTAGTATAAGGGTAAGTCAGAATATTTTCCGTTCGGAAATTAGAAAAGAATAAAAGTTGCTGGTATCTGCAGACGATGCGCCGTATCCAAAAGTTGGATACGCCGTATCTTAATACGTTAAAATTAAATCAGACTTTATTCAGAAAATAGATACGCCGCTTTAGAATTTAAGAATGCGCTGTATCGAATTAATTAATCAAAAATCAGCTTTTCTAATTAAAATTAAATGCGTCGTATTAACGAAAGTTAATGCGCCGTATTTTCGTTACGTTTAAAAATAAATATCGATTTTTGATTCAGAAAGATGCGCCGTATCGACAGAGATCGATACGCCGTATCTGTTTAATAATTCGCAAACTGTTTTTAATTAAAATAATAGATACGCCGTATCTGCTAAAGCAGATGCGTCGTATGGCGTTAACGTTTAGAAAATTTTTTTTTTTTTTTTATCGAAAACAGATACGCCGTATCTGCTAAAGCAGATGCGTCATATTACTTTATCGCTTAGAAAAATTTTCTTATAAAAAACAGATACGCCGTATCTTGGGGAAAAGATGCGTCGTATCGAATTAATTAAACGCGTTGTATTTTTTTTAAAAATTAAACGCAATACGCTGTATCTGAGAGATCAGATGCGCCGTATCGTTTGATTTAGCACAGTACAACGATAGCAGAACAGAAAAATACGAAAAATAAAAACAAAAATTAAACACACAAACGAAAATAAACACACAAAAATAAAAGAAAACAATTAACACACAATACAACAAATATGCAAAATAATACAATGATGCAATTAATCTAATAAAAAAGAAAAAACCTAATTAAAATACTAATTAAATTAACAGATAATAACAATTCACTCCCCGGCAACGGCGCCAAAAACTTGATGCGCGTGATGTGTCGTTGCGGTTTAGCAGTTTTAATGCCTACTCAAGTTTTAAATTTATATTTAGCCGACTTATCAATAACACACACACTTAACGAGCAGTGTACCCGGTCAGTATGAAGATAATGGTAAGTAGAGTGTCGATCACTAAGAGTGGAACGTATTATCTCGTTATTCTAATCAGTATTTTAATATCCTAACGCAAGGGAGTTTCAGCCTGAGAGACTGGCACGATTTGTTGCAATTAAATAATAAAATAAACCAATAGGCACGAATCAGCAAGTAGCACACACGTACACAGATAAATACTTGAGACAATAAGAGGGCTGTCCTTATGATTAAGTAGATTGTCACTTGTTTTATTGATAGCTTTATATGAAGTGTATGTAGTTAACCCTTTCTCGTTGGTCCTAATCTTATCGGCGAGTAAACCCTTAATGATTACTTATGTCTAAAAGTTATTCCTAAGTGATCAATTTAGTAATAACCGTGGGAGCCACATTATGTCCCGCAGTCAAATGCCCGCAAGCCACTAATAAACACAGAGGTTATCAATGCACTAATAAGTAGTAACCAAAGACATCAACATATAAACTTTAATTGATGGGAAAGCAAGTATTAAAGGGAGTGCAATCTTTCGTTGTCACATTACACAAGCCACCAATCCTGATGAATTAAAGTTTGCTAACACAATAAAACAAAACTACTTAATGAATTAAACACATGCAGCACCTTCTTACAGCTCTTGTATCTTTGATTTGGGTGTGTCTTGTGCTGCCTCCTTGACTGAATTCGTCCTTTAGTTCTTCTGTTCGGACTTAGGTTATATTATAATGCGTACGAAATTCGTCTGGTCTTGGGGTATTTATAGTTTCTGTCTGAGGGAAGATGCGGCGCATCTAGTAAGTAGATGCGGCGCATGTACTTAACTTCGCGTGGGGTCCAAGATTATAATATTCAGGAATATTCGTACACCGCCAGAAGATGCGGCGTAACTCCATGATTAGATGCGGCGCATGTCCTCTTGTATCTTGGATCGTATCTGGTGATATCTTGATAGAGATGCGGCGCATGTCATGAGTGAGATGCGGCGCATCTGGAGCAGATTAGTCTTGATCTTCTTCATTTCAGTAGACTCTTAACTTCTTGCATGTTATGCTCCATAATCAGTCCAAAATCGCTAAGTTTCACCAAATGCTTGTTTTTACCTGAGAATTACAAAAGTAAATGATTAAGTATCAATCCTCATACATAATATAGTAAAACAAGTCAAATTAATAGGATAAATGATAGTAATAAAATGTACTTATTTGAGTTCATCAGTTTCAGAGGTACTTGGTAGTTCTCCTTCATCTATATTTCTGACAGATTCGGCTAACTTCCCAACTTAGTTCTCCAACTTTCGTATTGCTGTCGCTTGAGTTTTTAAAGCTTGATCGTATTCCATCTTAATTTCCCAAAACATTCTTTCACTTTCATTCTATTTTCTGCTGGATTCCTTCATAAGTTCTTTTATTGCCTTTTCAAGGCTGGTAAGTCTTCCTTCTATAGGGCTGTCGAAATTATGTTGAACCATCTTAACTTCTTTCGTAAGTGAATGCATATCGGACTCAAATTCTTCTAAGTTCTTCAACATCGATCGAACTTCAATAGGGTTGTTTGTATTTGGTGTTTGTTCTTCATGTCACGATGCAGAATGTTGGGCTAGCTCTTCAACTTTCTTCAAACCTTCATCAGCAGTCATCTTTGGAATAGGCTCTTTGAAGTCCAATATTCTCCTGGTCTCAACATTTACCCCATTGTAGAAAATTTGAAGTTGCTCGTGTTTATTGAGTTTATGCTCCGGGCATTTTAAAAGCGCTTCCTCAAATCTTTCCCAAGCTGCAAACAATGATTCTCCATTGTTTTGTTGAAACCTTCTAATCATTTCTACTTGCTGTATTATCATAGCTGGAGTACGGTATTCTTTCAAGAAGGCCCTTTTTAGCGAACTCCATGTTGCAACAGATCCGGAAGGTACCCTTTTTATCCAGTCCCTAGCTTTTCCTTTTAAGGTAAAGGGAAACGCCATCATCATAACATGGTCTTTCGATACTCCTGGGACGTGAAATAGATCGATGATTTCACAGACCTTATAGATGTGTTCGTGAGATTCTTCGTCCTTGTTCCCGAAAAAACTGCAACTCTTTAACTCGTCCAAACACAAACCCCAAAATTCGAATTTGATGTTATCTTCAAGAACAGGTCTTACAATTCCATGTTCCACTATAGTAAGGGTCAAATAATCGTTCATGGTTAGAGCCATTATAAAAATAAAAAGAATAAATAAAATTACTAAACTTAATTATAAAATCCTAATATAGCTCCCCGGCAGCGGCGCCAAAAACTTGATGCAGGATTTCTGACCAGGTTTTAAATTTGTATTATGTCTCGTCTACCTATGGTCTACCTTATGCACTAATGGGCAGAGAACCCGATCGTGTGTAGTGTAGTATTTGGTAAAACCGAGGTCGTCCCAAGAGCTATGTGTGTGTGGATTCTAACTTAAGTCTATGTCACGTTTTAAAAGGGGTTTTAAGTTGTTTGATTAATTAAACTAAATAACAGAAATGAAATACGGAATTTAAATTGAGATGAATGCAGTAGAGAGAAATGTATGTCAATCAATGCTTAACGTGCTCGAAAGTCAAAGCTGAACATCAGCGGCCATCAGGTTTACTTGTACAACCCGAGATTCCCGAGTGGAAGTGGGAGCGCATAACGATGGACTTCACTACCAAACTGCCAAGGACATCAAGCGGTTACAACACCATTTGGGTAATCGTTGATCGTCTCACCAAGTCCGCCCACTTCTTACCAATCAAAGAGAACGACAGCATGGATAAACTTGCACGGTTATACGTAAAGGAGATAGTTGCACGACATGGAGTTTCGATTTCTATCATCTCCGACAGAGATAGCCGTTTCACGTCAAACTTTTGGAGATCACTACAAGATGCTTTGGGTACCGATCTTGATATGAGCACCGCATACCATCCACAAACAGATGGTCAAAGTGAGAGGACCATTCAAACCTTAGAAGACATGCTGCGAGCGTGTGTGATAGACTTTGGAAACGGTTGGGATAGGCACCTACCATTAGCCGAGTTCTCTTATAATAACAGCTATCACACAAGCATCAAGGCTGCACCCTATGAGGCACTCTGTGGTCAAAAGTGCAGATCACCTATATGCTGGGCTGAAGTTGGAGAAAGTCAGCTCACTACTCCCGAACTAGTACAAGAGACTACTGAAATATTGTGCAAATCAAGAGCCGGATGCAAGCGGCTCGAGACCGTCAGAAAAGCTATGCAGACAAGAGACGAAAACCACTTGAGTTCCAAGTTGGAGATCGGGTTATGTTAAAAGTTTCACCATGGAAAGGCGTGATTCGCTTTGGAAAGCGTGGGAAACAAAATCCCCGATACATTGGACCTTTCAAAATTCTCACCAGGATCGGGCCGGTAGCCTACAGACTCGAATTACCACAAGAACTCAGTTCTGTGCACAATGTGTTTCACGTGTGCAACCTGAAGAAATGTCTCTCAAACGAAACACTTGCCATCCCCTGGTGGAAATCCAAATCGACGAGAGACTAAACTTCATTGAAGAACCTGTCGAGATAATGGATCGGGAAATCAAACGGCTTAAGCAAAGCCGCATTCCTATTGTTAAAGTTCGATGGAACTCTCGAAGAGGTCCCGAATACACGTGGGAGCGTGAGGACGAGATCAAGCGTAAATACCCACACCTTTTCTCAAATCCATCAGGTAACTCTAAGTTAAAACCGATGACGGTTTTCCTTCTAAGGCGGGAAGGATGTGACAAACGGTAATTTTCCCACTAATATTTTAATAATAAATATTAATTTATTATTACCTAAATGTTAAATTAAGCATTTATGAGCTTGCATAACTATTCCGGGAAGCAGACCCGCACACAGTAACTCGCAAAACTATTTAACTGTATCAGAAATAGGTGAATTTTCCTCTTTTTGACATTTACAGACTTCAACGTAATAAAAACGAGAGGTTATCTCGTTTTCCCTGAAAAACAATACTAACACGTGTACCGACACCACATTAGTATCGGTTTAATTTTATAATTTATTTTCGGAGTCAATAAATTTTACTTTTATACCAGATTTATAAAAACGTCTCCAGAATTATATTTTTCGCATTTATACGAAACCGGGGTACCTCGATTACCTCTCAGCTCAATGGAACACGGAGTACACAAATTACACCCTAATATAATAAAACAACCTAACCTTTATCCCTTTTCCCTGGTATACCCGCCCACATACATCCATATTTCTCTTTTAACGTTTTCTTCCTCGATCTTTCTCCAACACAACCCAGACCATCATCTATCACCATCACTATGAAGCTATGCACTTTTCTATTCTCCCAAAGCCTTCTTGTCGCTCTCACATACCTCTTCCCAAGGGTCAACGGTGTGGAAGAAATATAGATGACGAGGATGGAGAACGAGTTTTGCTACAATCGGTTATTCCCCATATCCCATGTCCAAAGCATGTCGAAGATTTTCCATCTTGTTTCCTTTTTATTGATTAGTCGATTCCCAGTAGATCCACACACTCAAAACTTACAACAAATCATTCACAAGGTCTGGTTCAAGGGTTCTGATCTGAAATCGAAGGTGTGTGGGTTTTCTTAGAATCGGATCCGGGTCTTGTTGTTAATCTCTGCCAGTCGACTCTTGTGTTGTAAGGATCTTGAAACCCTTGTTTTGATGTTTTCAGTTCGGTTGTGTATATGCTTCTGTGAATTATTGAAATCTTGAAAATGTTGATTTTTGTTAGTATTGAATCGATTAATTGTCTTTTATTATTCGATCGATTATAAGATCTTTGGTGATAGTTCCTTTGTGTTATTGTTATTGTGTGGTACATTAAAAACTGAGAAACTAAAACTAAGATTGAAACTATGTTGGCTCGGATTTGGAAGTGTATGTCGTAGCTTATTGAATTCGGGTTTTGCTTATTTACTTTATTGTTGGGTTGATTGAATAAGCGGTCTAATCAATTGGTTATAAAGATGATAAAACTTGGTGTGGCGTTAATTTTGGTCTAGATTTAAGATGTTAAAACCTTGATTGTGGTTTAAGTTTTGTGAGTCGACCACAGTGGTGGGATTTGCTGATTCGAGTTGTACAACAGAAAATGCTTATTAGCTTATTTTGTGAATTATGGGATACTATTGTGTTGGTGTAGCCTTTAGTTGCGTTGGGACAAAACCCACTGTGGTTTGAACCACAGTGGTGACTCTTGATAAATATTTGTCAACAAATATGTGTTGGGGTGCGTATGACTTGGTCGTGTTTCGTTTGGTCTTTTTCGGGAGTCGAAACCACCGCAGTGGTAAGTAAAATTCTCGGTTAATTTGGCATAGGTTTCGATTAGTTTTATTTGTGCTTAATTGTTGGTCATGGCCGAGCCTGGAGTACATTGTTTTGTTAAAAGTACTGATGATGGTTTGGGTAAAAACTAGATTTGGTTAAGAGTTAATCTTGGGTACAAATTTAATTGTGTTTCGTTTTAGTTGAGCTATGTTGAATGGGTAACTGTTATGGTTGTTCTGGAGTCAAGTACCACAAACCCGCTTGGTATGCTTGGTTGCTGCAGTCGAGAAACAAACACCACAAGGGTGGTCTAATTGTTACTTTCGGTTCATGAGAAACACACCCACAAAGGGTGTGTTGTGTTTAAATTGTGATGTGCATTTGTGTTGTGTTTACTTGTGTTTGTCTTGTTCGGTTAAAGGGCCACAACCCGATCGCGAGTCCCACAGCCCCTTAAGGGTGCGCTTGGCTTGTGTCATGTACATGAGGTCGAGAGCGTTCGCTTGGTAACTCAAAGCTCAATATAGGTGCACTTGGTTTACTCACTTTTGTGTCAAAATGAGTTCAAAAGAAAGAATGGTAAATCTGATAGGGAAATGAGATTTGAGCTTGTGTGTGTGTTGCTGAGTCGAAGCCCAACAGGCCTAACTGGGTGGGTTTGTTTTATTACTGGGCCGAAGCCCACTTGTTATAACTGTAGGGTGCGTTTGAGTTGAATACACAAATCAATCTTGTCAAACATTTTACTTTCATTTATAACTATTAGCTTAAAAATATAACAAAGTGTGAGTCGAGTAGTGAAGTGTTATGTAAACTCGGATTGTGATACGAATCGAGTCACGTTACTTGTTTTCGTCGACCTATTTCGCGACTCATTCCCGACTCACTCGTCTTACTCGTTCTCGACATTATTACACGACATGCTTTAATCTACTAAACTTGTTTTATAAACGGATTCTAAATTATAACTACTAATCAAAACTTAATCTTTTCGCATCATTAAAACTATAACCTTAAGTTACGTACCAACTAATAAAAATATAAATTGTAACTTATTTTTAATCATTAATTAATATTTTTATAATGGTTTATTCAAATGTAACGAAACTTATCTTGATTACAAAAACTTATATACTTGAAAAATAATATAACAACTATTCGCATATAAAAATTGAGACACCTAGTCCCCACGTACAAACTAAAACTTATACATGGGTCATGCCCGATTTTCATCAAGAATACACACTTAACTTATTAACCCGACTAAAAGACAAAAGTAATTATTTTCATGAACTACTTCTTTCGCTAGTAACTATATATATACTATATAAATGTAAACACATTATAAGCTCATAACATTTACCCATTTTCCCCACTACGCTTAATATCTAATTGTGATTCTTTCCCATACATTGTCTTTCGGATACTTGTCTAACGAGTACCATTCGTCATGTATACTTTTACACTTATGCACTTCCAAGAGCCAATACCTACAAATACTTACAAAATAAAATTAATTATAATAAAAATTGTTTTAAACTTAAATGCTGCCACACAAGCAACAATAACATAAACACTTTAAAACTTTTGAATTTAGTTAAATTTCGTTGAGTCTTAAACTTAGTTTGTGAACTAAAACAAGCCTTACTAATCTAGGTCGCGTGTTGGTGCCGAACACTATCTGATTTATTTCAACATCTGACTGCTATTTGCTGAGGTGAGTCTATAGCCCCACTCTATTTAAACTTGTTTTACAATTAGGGTGAGAAACATGCAAAACTCTTTTATGGATCAAAACTGTTATCTATGCTATTACGTGGTTTAGCCTAAGCCCTATTATGTCCCATTATGCCCAACTCATGAACCGTCAATTCATGCTGGAAAGCGCGAATGTTATAAATAGATCTATTGGGGGTAACGCCCTCGTTCGGATTGACCGGATAGGCAAACGAACGTATACCATGTCGAAACACAAGTGTCTGAGATAAACACTTGTCGGGCCCTCGTATATGTTTACATGCTCTTTGAGCATGCACACTGTTATAGTTTCGGTTGCATGAACTTAGTACTAGCGTAATAGACTATTTTTATATGACATTATATGCGTTGTAATATTCATATACCAAACTCATGGTCCAAACTATTGATTTTACTGCTTATTGATAAACCTATGAACTCACCAGCTTTTTGCTGACTTTTAGCATGTTTTTCTCAGGTGCTTAATCTGCTTGATTGTTGCAAGGTATTGGCATGGCAAGGGTCATAGACTATTTTTCGAAGTGCTTTACACATAACTATGACTTGTTTGAATGGGACAACTAAACTCATGGGCCTTGTTTTCTGAACTCAAACTTTATTGTAAACTTTATTTAACTTGGATGAATGTATTTAAATGGAGTATGTATTCCGTTCTTTATTACCTTGTGTTGTGATTTCCAATTCAGTAGAACCCCATGACCCGAATGCTTCCGCAATACCAGATTTTGGGGGTGTTACAAAAGTGTACTAGCCTAATTACTCATCCTATCATGCAATGACTATGTTCTCTAATAATGCTTCCTATCGCTTCAAGCGGGGTTTAGATTCACTAGACTCCTATGGTCAATTCGTCTAGCCTATATCCCTTAGAGTCCTACTCCGATATCAAAGGTTCAACCCTTTGGATTGACAGAGGTCGCCAGTAGACTAGGTTAAGTCATTAAGTACCGCTACATGCTAGATTCACTCTAATTTGTGATCCGGCCTCTCGGATCTTAGACCACACATCCCTAACTTCCTAAGTTTATCCAACATCGGAAGGTGATCATTTGGTCCATTCGCACACAAAGAATTGGTAGTCCTATGGTCAATTCTTACCAACCCTCGCAACCTACTACTCTAGGGTCCTTTGGTCCATTCTCCTAGTGTAATAAGTACAACCGCCCTTCAAAACTACCAAAGCTAGAGGATCTACGAATAAACTAAGCATGCATACACTAGAAGCAATAATAGAAGCGCGAAAACATAATCAAAACATTACAGGAATCATAACTAGGCTAGCACCAAAGGTGTTTAGCCGATCATTTCGAAAAGTACAAAAGATTCAATGTTTTGCATGGTAATGAAAGACATGAAATCAAAAGTATAAATCAAATGTGATTTGCTAAAACTTATTGATGTTATGGCGTGATTCCTCCCTTGGAAAATGCTCCGTATGCTGCTGGTGATCGTCCTTGTGGAACCCTACTTCGTTCTCTGACTTTTTGTGGTGAGAAAGTTATGTAAAATGTAGGAAATAGGGTTTGTATTTATAGCCCGACAAAGTTACGGCGTAACCGCTAGGTATGGTTACGCCGTAACTAGTGTATCTTCTTTTGATCCTTATCCGATTAATAATATTTACGGCGTAACTTGATGGATAGTTATGCCGTAATCTTCATACGGCAACAGTTACGTCGTAATCTTCTTAATGGTTACGCCGTAATAACTCCAATCCCATTATGTGTAATTTTTACATCGTAACCTCTTGCATTGGTTACGGCGTAACCTTCATGGTCACGAATATCTTCTTTGTGTCCAAAATGTTACGGTGTAATCTCTGTGGTGATTACGCCGTAATCCTCGATTTGCGTTGACTTGGTCTTCGTGTATAAATCCTTAGCTACGGCGTAAGTGGACAGTGTAACTACGCCGTAACTTCTTCAAAGCCAGCATACTAAAGTGTGTATCATTGTAAGTACTTTTCCAATTCCGCGTCTCCTTTGCTCCTATGCTCATTTAGAACCTGGAAACGAAATATAATATCCATATAAAACAATACAAATAATGAGCATATTAGGGGAAATTGACACTAAAATATAATGATTATTTGATGTCATCAGTCTGCTTTTAGTACGGGTGGACGTGTGTTAGACCCTTACAGAACTTCATTGTCAACTAAACTTGTAGAGGCTTTAATTTGCACCCAAGATTGGGTGAGAGAGTCGAGAAAGCCAATAGATGTAGATAGCCTTGAAGACATATTCAATGATGATGAGATTGTGAAAGACATGGAAAATCAACTAGAAAAGACGAGTGATAAAGCATCTAGTGAAGACTAGTGACAACATGAAACAAGTTGTTGGATTGAAAGTTCTTTTAGAAACTATGGAAGTTATGAAATGCTTTTTGTGTTTTCTTTTTAGAAAATGGAACTTCTAGTATGGAAGTATATGAACTCATATTTATGTAATTATGTTCATGTTTATACTTTTCTATATTATGATTAACTCGAAGATGTAACAGAAGCAGACACAAAGTTCTTGGTTTATGTTTTCTAGTTTATTATAACAGTAGCAGTAGGAGGCTACTAAGTTTGTTCTTCCTTCCATGTATAAACACAATTTGCTTGGTTTTTGTTTCTTTCTGTCATGTTGACAACTTGAGTCTTGACATACATACAATTTGTTGACTTTGTTCTTTCTACTTGGTTTTTGGCTTTTGTAAAAAAAACAGAGCATAACCATAGTTGTTAATACACTATCAATTATCAAACACTTAAAACAAAAAACACAAAAAAAGAAACAAAACAAAGCCAGTGAGCAATACAAATGAACACACATAGTCTCAATATGCCCACAGGGCCACGAGCATAATAACACCAGAAGTAGAAGGTATAATGATTTATTTGTAGTTTATATACTGTTTTTTTTTTTTTTTTCAAAAATTTGGTTCCAACCGGTTAGACCCGGTATACCCGAACCAGAACCGAGCACCAAACCAGAACCGAAACATGCTAATCGGTCCGGTTCTCGGTTCCCTATCCATAATTTTTTCGGTTCTCGGTTCCCACGGTTCCGGTTCGCTTACTCGTGGTTCCGGAACCGCGCTCACACCTAGAACAACACACTACGTTCTCGAAAACTCAAGGAGCATTTTTCATTATGAAGACCCGTATTATGTTCCTTCAAATTTATCTTTAGTGTCATCAAGTTCACAACATTCCTATATTTGTTATTCCTTGCTTAGCTATAGTGATTATGATATTCGCTTTAGGATTAGCCTGAAATCTAGAAACCCTTCGTCCCTATCATTGTCTTCAGGTATACTAACTTTATTGGCGTCAATATTGTTAGTTCCGACTCACGTACCATCCACACAATCTTCTTTTTTCATCCCTTCATCTTCATTTCACTCGTTGTCATAGCTCGAAGAATCCGACCACATAGGTGAATAATTATTGACCGAAAGGGTGTAAAAAAGACTTAGGTTTATGCCTTAATACTTTTCTTATAGTTTAAGTCAATTGAACATGGTTATAGCAATGATCGAAATAGTTGAAAACCCCACTCTTAAACTTAATGTAAATACTTTATGGGGTTTCAATTTCTATAGTTATCACACTAATTGTGTCATGGTGATTTGAATTTTAGGAATGAGTATTGGGAAATAACTCCTAGTCAGTTTTACATCATTTTTAGCCCATAATTATTCACACATGTGTTTGAATTTGGGGGACGTTAATGAGTACAATGAGGATGAAAGGAGAAAGAGATCAAAGATTTTGAGGATGGTGATCGAGAACCCGACAATATTGACACTGGTAAAATTAACGAGACAAATGACGACAATGGAAACAAGGATTGTAAGCATTCAAGGTAATTTTGAAGTGAATATCATAAACAATTATTCTAAGCATTTAACTATAAATATTAGTAAAGTTGTGAGGTTGATGACACAAAAAATATATAAATCAACGAACCTATTAAGAATTCGCATAATGAACAAAACGTTTCATGAGCCTACATGATGCAACCACCATTTCTCGGGAATGCAGTGGACTTTTCTGATGTAACTATAGCTTTTTGTATACTCAAAACAAACAAAAGAAAATCTCAAATCCAAATATCGCAAACAAAGGTCCCTCACCTGGATCAAGGGCTCATAACCCAAAAGGTTAAAACCTAGTGGGATTAGATCTATATAAAATTTAAGTAAGAAATTTGTAAACAAGCTTTTCCATGTTTCATCATGAAACAAAATGTTAATAGTAATTAATCTTTGACTGATATAGAAATATGCAAGAATTTAGCTAGAAATGTAATTTCAGCATTCGCAGAAAAACAAAGTCTAGTTAAATTGGTTAGCATCATATTTTAGGGGAATTCTTCATAATTGGTTATAACTTTTCTTCGATTGTATAGAGAACTACAAGGTAAGGAACGTGAGTATGTATCCAAGAATATTTATTCACCTTCTCTTATTGAACTTGTCTCTATTGCTTTTAGACCTATTGTAATGTTATGTTAACCATGAGTTTCGTTGATAGTAAGTGTTTGTATCATCAACTTAAAACCTAAATGGTAATGTCACTTTCATTTAAAAGCAACAAAAAACTTATAATCTGAAACAAATTAAAAGAAGGGTCACCTTGGATTATAGTTCTTTTTTGAGAATTTATCCATAAACATAAAAATAATTTTTTGTAAAGATATGATTATTAAAGGTATCGAGACAAATGAGATGATAAAAACTTAATATAAGGAGGAGTAAACAAACAAACAGGACACGAGATAGTATTGTGTGTATTAGATATATCTTGAAGTCGTTATTTAAAACACATAGTTCATTATTAAAGAAAATCAAAGTAAAATATGATGTAGAAAAATACATCAAATAATATACACAAGTATTTGCAGTCACGTATTTAAGATTAGGTGGTGTAGTATTCATCAAAATTGCTATATACTCGCTTCAATTTAGCCATGTTATTTCCTCTTTTAATTACATCATATCTACTTCGTAGCAATCACTCATCACTCAATTTTTTTTAATATACTCCACTTAAAAACACAACACACACACACACACACAAAACTTTTGCTTCCCCCCACACCCCACCTCCACTCTCAACCCAAAATCGTAAGTAATAAACTACTCGGACAACCTTTCGGTTTGAATTAATGCATTGTGCTAATAAGACTTGAACTTCGTCTTACAATGAAAAACGTGTGGGGTTAGTCGCGAACAAGCCTATAACAACTCAACATTTAAGGTTCAAGTGAGAATACTGTCATGTTAGGTAATATCATGAAGTTATCACATTTTCATAAAAAAAAACGTGCGTAAGCAAGTAAAATACAATATTACGTTCGTTGTAGGCCAATAAACTTTTATCAGTAACATTTCATTCAACATATAAACTTTGTGTATGTCGGTGGTGGGGGGTTAGGCTTCTGAGTTTATGTGTTTCGACTTATGTTTCATAAGCTCTTTTGTTTCGGTTTATTTTGTAAGTTATGGCTTATATAAGCTCATTATTACATAAATAACTTATATTAGTTTATAGGTTTCAAAACATGCTGCAAAATGAGCTTATAAAACTTAAAATGGAAACACATACATAAACACAAAATAAGCTTATACAAACACTTCATAAATATTTTCACGAAATGTAACCCCCACCAGTTATTTTCAAGATAACAAAGAGTGACACAACACACTCTTCATAACTCATCCTCGGTATCAATGGACATTGTCATCTCAATGACGATGCTTTTATCACATGTCATGTGTGTTATTTTATGGTATCAAATTTTCGGTGTTACGAGTACGAGTAAAATGCAGGGTTTTAAAAAGCGCGTCATGGCAGCGCTAAGGCGCGAGGCATTGGCTCTAGGCATGACGTGAGATGAGGCGTGAAAAGGCGCGAGGCGTGACACCTTTTTTGTATTTAACTCCGATGAAAAAGGTTGTTTTTTTTTAAAGAAAGAGTTAATTGCAAAAATCGTCCTTAAAGTTTGACGAAATTGCAGATTTAGTCCAAATACTGGAAAATTGCAAATATAGTCCTAAAATGAAACTATTTTGCAAAATTTGGTCCCAGCTTTCTAACTCCGTTAACCGACGTTATCTTTTCAGTTAACATATGGCAACGTTAGTCCATTAACCAAACAAGCGTTTGCAACGTTAGTCCTTTTACTAACGGCCGTTTTATTTTTCATTTTTGGTCCTTGTGATTATTATTATTATTATTATAAAAATTCGAAAAAACTTATAAAAATTCAAAAAAATTTATAAAAATTCGAAAAAATTTATAAAAATTCAAAAAAATTATAAAAAATCGAAAAAATTTTAAAAATCCGAAAAAATTTATAAAAATTCGAAATTTTTTTAAAAATTCGAAAAAGTTTATAAAAATTCGAAAAATTTATAAAAATTCAAAAAATTTATAAAAATTCAAAAAATTTATAAAAATCCGAAATTTTTTTAAAAATCGGAAAAATTCGAAAAAATTTATAAAAAGTCTAAAAAATTTATAAAAATTCGAAAAAACTTATAAAAATTAAAAAAATTTATAAAAAATCGAAAAATTTTAAAAAATTCGAAAAAATTTATAAAAATTCGAAAAAACTTATAAAAATTAAAGAAATTTCGATTTTTAATAAATTTTTTCGGATTTTTAATAAGTAGGAGATAATTGAGTATCAAACTCGGTTTTGAGGGTGTTCATCGGTTCGGTTATTAGATTGTTTTGTTTATTCGGTTTGGTTAAAAAATTTCTGAATAAAATCGAAAACCGAACCGAACCAAATTCAAATTGGATTAAACTGAACCGAAAATCGAATTCAAATTCGGTTCAGTTTTCTTGTTGACCTGAATAACCCGAATTACATAATTTATATTTTTTCGTTTAACTATATAAATTTTTAGCCCAACAAAATTTAAACCTTAAAAGTAGTTATGTTTACACTAGGAGGAAAGAGTTTGAAAAGCTTTTTTATATAAATATATATAAAGAAAAAATATGTGAATTCGGTTTTTTGTTCGATTTTGGCAATTTCGATTTTTAATAAATTTTTTCGGATTTTTAAAATTTTTTCTAATTTAAAGCCGAGATAGATACAATGATCCGAGATAGATAGATACAATTTTTCTAATTTAAAAATTTTTTATAAGTTTTTTCGAATTTTTATAAATTTTGTAGAATTTTTATAAATTTTTTCGAATTTTTGGGATTTTTAAAAAATTTTCGAATTTTTATAAATTTTTTGAATTTTTATAAATTTTTCGAATTTTTATAAATTTTCGAATTTTTATAAATTTTTTCGGATTTTTAAAAAATTTTTGATTTTTTATAAATTTTTTTAATTTTTATAAGTTGTTCGAATTTTTATAAATTTTTTAGAATTTTTTTTGAATTTTTTCTATTTTTAAAAAAATTTCGGATTTTTAAAAAAATTTCGAATTTTTATAAATTTTTTGAATTTTTATAAATTTTTCAAATTTTTATAAACTTTTTCGAATTTTTAAAAAAATTTCGAATTTTTATAAATCTTTTGAATTTTTATAATTTTTTTCGAATTTTTATAAATTTTTTCGAATTTTTATAATAATAATAATAATAATCACAAGGACCAAAAATGAAAAGTAAAACGGCCGTTAGTAAAAAGACTAACGTTGCAAACGCTTGTTTGGTTAATGGACTAACGTTGTCATATGTTAACTGAAAAGATAACGTCGGTTAACGGAGTTAGAAAGCTGGGACCAAATTTTGCAAAATAGTTTCATTTTAGGACTATATTTGCAATTTTTCAGTATTTGGACTAAATCTGCAATTTCGTCAAACTTTAAGGACGATTTTTGCAATTAACTCTTAAAGAAATGAAGGAGATTACATGCAACGATAATTTATTGACTTAATTATGAAATATAATATATAATATATAAATCTATAAATATATATATTTTTTTATTTTGTGCCAGTTTAAGTCACGCATTAGAAAATGCTATGGCTTCGTCATAGCTCATAAGGCGCGAGGTCCGCCTATGCTATCACGCCACGATTCACAGCTATTTATCGTGAAATGTAATTAACAAAATCCCTAAAGTACCCTCACATTTTCCCCCAAATTCCCTCTGTACTACCCTGGCACTCCCATCGATGTTCATTTCATTTCACAGTTTTAGGTCGCAACACTCAACATCACCTATCTCACCAAACCACACTTGATCGGACGCTCATTAACCATGACTATCGTTACTCCACAACCGCTAGATGTACGTATTTCAATTCAATTACATTTCGATTCATTATTACACGTGTCAATCATTACAGCTTGTTAGGGTTTATGATTAGTCATTAGTGTGTTAATGTAGTTTAATTGATGTTTTGGAGTGTGAAAATTAGGGTTTATTAATTGGATCTAGTTGTGTGTTTTTGGTAGCAGGAAGATGAGGAGATGCTTGTGGTGCAAGGACCTGTGGCGTTTGACGGTACTCCGCCTATCGAAGTGCCTCAGCCCATGGAAGGTCGTTGTTTATTCGCTCGTTTTACGTTTTGATTAAGTAGTACTTAGTTTCGAATTGAATGAATGCATAAATATAAATGTGGCTATATTTATTTGATTGAGAGGTTTTTTACGTGTATGTTTAGGGTGTCTGTGATTGCTTATTGTTTCTGAGCTGTTTAAGTGATTTGAGGAAATAGTGTTTGGATTTGCTTATTTTGGAAATCATGCCGGAAAAGTAATATGTCGTTGGAAAATTTTGATTAAAAATCCATTTGTAAAAGGTTTTTGGTTAAATATGTCGATAAAAAAGTAATTTTGATTTCATCTCAAATAAGCACTTTCAAATAAGCAAATAAACATAAAATGCTTATTAAGCAGAAGCAGTTTGGATAACACAAACGGATTATGCTTAAGCAATCACAGATACCGTGCCTGAGTAGCTTGGTTATGTTAATAAGTTTATACTTATTTGGCTGATTGAGTTACAATGTGGATTCGTTAGTTACTAGCACGGGAGATAATCAAGCAGTTGAGGAACCTCAGGCGTCTAGATTTACGTGGACTATTGAGAATTTCTCTCGTCAGACAAACAAAAAGCTCTATTCTGATGTTTTTGTGGTCGGAGGATATAAATGGTAATGAATAGTTTTGTATGTACGGTTTTTGTTAATTTATGAGTATCTGGGGTGGGGTGTTCGTTTACGTTATCTCCATTGTTTTATAGTTTTAACAGGCGCGTGCTTATATTTCCGAAGGGAAACAATGTGGACCATCTGTCCATGTACTTAGATGTAGCGGATTCTTCATCCTTGCCGTATGGTTGGAGTAGATATGCACAGTTCAGTTTGTCTGTTGTTAATCAAGGTCACAGCAAGTTTACTGTAAAGAAAGGTATGCTTCAGGCCTGTGGAGAAATTTTGCTTTTATACAATTTAGCTTTGTTACAAGGCAAGCCATCGTCATAGACTTGTAGTCCTGTTTGCTGCATTAATAAACTCTCTCCCGTCAAATGACTGGTATCTTTGTGGTAGCAAAGAGTTGATTCTCTTTTTTTAGAGTTTCATTGACATTACTGCTTATTTGGTCCCTGATTTTGGACTCTAATCAATAATGTTTAGCAGAGTTGATGCATTTCTATAGGAGGTTTTGTAATGTTGCCGTATTGTATATTTCAAAGGAATTTATCCTAATGTATAATGCTTAGCTGACTGAGAGAATAAGATATAGCATGTGTTCTTTGTCGAGCCATTTTTGAACCTTGGTGTATTTAAAAAAATACACCATCCAATAGAGTTGGCTTAAATAGGGAAAATGAAGATGAGCGCAGGATAAAAGACAACTTGTCTTTGAATGATTGGAGTAGAACATTTCACAGATATAGGAGAGGCCCAGTTTAATCATTTACTTAACGGTATTTGAGAAACTAATAGTTTTCTGGCTGGTGGAAATTTGGAACCACTTGAGTAACAAAGCTACACTAGAGAATTTAGATTAATTAACATTACCAAATTTGTCTGTATGTCACAAATCGATACTTGTGTTTGACTTGTTTGCTGGGTCATAAATTTTACCTATAAAGAGAAAATGAAATATAATATTCAATCTGTAATTTATCTTTCTTATGAACTACTAGTACTGATTTGAGATAAAAGGTAAGAAGCTGCATGTTTACCCCTTACATGACGCTACCTTTGTATTAGAAGGTGAAAAAACAACACACATGAATAAACTTGACTTCGATATTATATAATCATAACTCAAATTTATGTAGTGTGATCATAGTTACCGAATACGCTGGGTTAAACACGAATTTTGTATTGGATCGAAATGTACCAAATCGAAATTCGATGCATTCCAATTCGATGCGGTACGATGTACCGGATTAAAAAAGTCGGCGTTCCAATTAATTGCAAATCGGCGTTCCAAATCAGTAAATAGTATTGATTTTGTACCTTGAATCGATTACTTTTAGGGTTTTTAACCCCATATAGCGCCGGATTCGTGATTTCCGGCGACAAATTCCGGCGGCGGCGGTGCAACTTCTGCCAGAAACCCAAGGAGGAAGAGAGGAAAGAGGCTGGAACTTTGTTTTACTCTTTTAGGGTTTTAATAAGTTTAGACTTTTTAACATTTAATCCCTCTATCTTTCACTATTTTACATTTAGTCTCAAAAAGTTTAAAATAAGTTTGTGTATTTATACATTTGACCCCCTCTATCTTTCACTATTTTACATTTAGTCTCAAAAAGTTTTTGTTTTGTATGGTACAACGAATTTCGAATTTTAATATACGTACCACTTCGTACCGTTTCGTACCGAAATGAACCTACCCCCCTTCATACCGAATACGTGACCAATAGCGAATTGCGTACCCGAATTTCGTATTCGTACCGGAGCGTACCGCGTATTAGGTAACTCAAATTTATGAGTGTGATCATACATGTAATATAGGATAACTGATAAGGTAAAAGTTACTTTAAGGTTCACTATCGTATATGACCAAAAACTAAGATCTTATATTTTTACTTGGATGGACGGAGTTTCATTCTAAGCTTTCGCCAAACATTAACCTTATCCACACCTCATCTTTCTCCCTGACACTGTTCACAGCCCACCTTTGCTGAGTGCTAACCTCATTCACCTAGACCTCTCTCCATATGTTCATATAAGAGACGCGAATACATGTACTGGATAAAGCAAGAACTTAAGAATATTCCAATCCTTCACTGTTCTAAGTGTTGATATAGAAAACAAGTTTTAGCTGCAAGATCAAAAGATTCCCCCGTCGAAAGCTTCTCACAAAGGGGATAATCACTTCCAAATGGGATAAGTGGTGATAAGATCCAAGGAGCTTGTCATATATAAAAGAAGTTGTCAGATTGTAAGAATCTAGTTTAATTTGATATATTGGCATATATAGACTATAGAGTAATAATGAATATGTCAAGATCTCATCAAGACATGGTGAACACATAAGTTGTATCACCCATCATATTTTGAGATAGGAGTATGAGCCCATGGTTTATGCTGGTCAAGGGTTGTACAGCTTTTGTGGAAAGTTTGTATTGATGACATTTAGAAAGGAGTTAGGAGCTGCTAAAGCTATTCTATAAAATAAAAATCAATAACAAGCTTGTCTTTTTTGGTGACTTAACCTCAATACATGTCTTAATCTTAGTCTTCTTAAATTACAGACACACAGCACCAGTTCCATGCAAGGGAGAGTGATTGGGGGTTTACATCTTTCATGCCTCTTAGTGATCTATATGATCCTAGTAGAGGGTTTCTTATGAATGATACATGCATTATTGAAGCTGATGTTGCTGTACGGAAAGTAATTGACTATTGGACATATGACTCAAAGAAGGAGACGGGTTATGTTGGTCTTAAGAACCAAGGAGCAACATGTTACATGAACTCTCTCCTCCAAACGTTATACCACATCCCTTATTTTAGAAAGGTACAAGTTGTCATATTTGTTATTATGACTTGTATTACTTGGTGAAGAAATATCTAAATGAACTTCCGATATCAGGCTGTCTACCATATGCCAACAACAGAAAAGATATACCCTCAGGAAGTATTCCTCTGGCTCTTCAGAGCTTATTCTATAAGCTCCAGTACAATGAAACCAGTGTTGCAACAAAAGAATTGACAAAATCTTTTGGATGGGACACATATGATTCTTTTATGCAGCATGACGTCCAAGAACTTAACAGGGTCTTGTGTGAGAAACTTGAAGATAAGATGAAGGTGACCTATATTCTTTAAATCCTCAGACTTTGCTGTTCATGTGTATCCTGACTTCTTATTTCTGCTTGCTCAGGGAACAGTTGTGGAGGGGACAATACAGAAGTTATTTGAAGGACACCATATGAATTACATAGAATGCATAAATGTGGACTTCAAATCGACAAGAAAAGAATCTTATTACGGTATTATTATGTGTGAAGCAGTTGTAGTTCATTATCTGTCTGGACTCCGGTCTACCTTGAGTGTGTTTGTTTTAATATAATTAATCATTATCTTAATAATATCATAATGCTTGTATCAGATCTTCAACTTGATGTGAAAGGTTGTCGGGATGTTTATGCATCTTTTGACAAGTACGTTGAGGTGGAACGACTTGAGGGTGACAATAAGTATCATGCTGAGCAACATGGGTTACAGGTTGAATATTGGTTCATGCTTGTAACATGCAGATTAGGAACTCTATTGCATTTTATTTGTCGTGCCATCATTTGTTGCAACATTTTAATTCTATTCGTGCTTATGAATCTGAACAAAATTGGACCATAGCATCAGTGGGATGCAGACTTGCCAAAGATATATCCACAAGATTTTTCTGGGGGGATTGGAGAAAAACCTCTTATGTGCATAATTGAACCTGCTTGTGGGGCTTTGTCTTGTGAAATTGTTTCATTATTTATCTTTTCTGAACTTTGTATGTTTTCTTCCCTATACAGGATGCTAAGAAGGGTGTGCTTTTTATCGATTTCCCTCCTGTTCTTCAACTCCAGCTAAAGCGTTTTGAATATGATTTCACAAGGGATACAATGGTAAAGGTAAGTGATGAGAAACTTTATTCAATATTTTCTATCGCCTCCAACTCTTTTATCTCATTTTGGGTAAAATTTTTAGTTTTTATGTGCCCAATATAACTTTTAGTGCCTTCTCATGGAAACTGTTCTGATACGTCATGCAGATAAATGACCGCTATGAATTTCCTCTTGAGCTCGATCTTGACAGGGAGAATGGCAAATACTTATCTCCTGACGCCGATAAGAGTGTCAGGAATCTTTACACGCTTCACAGGTATCAAATGTGCCTATATGTTTTTTTTGGTGGAACATCTTATTAATGTGGAATAGTACCAAATTTGACTATAAAAGTGCTGGTTTCACATTTCGCATTAATCTATGAGAGTATATATCCCTCTACTTTTGATCTCTGGTGTGCAAACAACATGTAAAAAGCTTCTTCTTTTAGAAAAAAAAGGTGTTTACATAGATCTTCTTGGAAAAAAGGTGTTACATATCTCTTGGAAAAAAGGTGTTTACGTATTCTTGTTGGTATAAAGATGAAGACTCCTATTTTTCTGTGTTTGCTTCTTCCCTTACACGTTGCTTTTAAACAGTGTATTGGTTCATAGTGGTGGTGTGCATGGTGGACACTATTATGCATATATCAGGCCAACTTTGTCAGATCAATGGTGAGCTCTATATATCCATATATAATAATCATTCTGTATATGCATCCTTGAATATTGATTGATCATTTCGACATTACTTGTGCTACTTGGTTTGTTTTTGTCCTTCATATATTGTTAAACCGATTCTATGGTCTCACCGTTTGTGGTTTTGTAATCATCATTACAATTAGGTTCAAGTTTGATGATGAAAGAGTTACAAAAGAAGATATGAAGAGGGCATTAGAAGAGCAGTATGGTGGTGAGGAAGAGGTGATGCACTGCTTTCTTTACTGCTTATGTTTCTCACATTTTTCAACTTCTCATTACAACCTCTCGTCTTTTGCCTTTCAACAGCTACCCCAGACAAATCCTGGCTACAATAACGCTCCATTTAAATTTACAAAATACTCAAATGCCTACATGCTTGTCTACATACGCGAGAGCGACAAGGACAAGATAATATGTGACGTTGAGGAGAAAGACATTGCAGAACATCTTAGGGTGAACACACCTTTTTTTAAAGTTGTTATGCACTTTCTTGACATCTTTTTGGTACATGAAGTTCAAAGCTTTGTAATTCTTCTTCTCCAGATAAGGTTGAAGAAAGAACAAGAAGAGAAGGAAGACAAGAAAAGATACAAGGCGCAGGCTCATCTCTACACTATTATCAAGGTGGTAGATGATGAGTTGTAGATATACCATTACAATTTTGTAAATGATTCCTCTTTAATATTTTTAAGAAAACGGTATCGCTAACATCTTTAATTGATCTGTGTAGGTTGCTCGCGATGCAGACCTGTTAGAACAGATAGGGAAAGATATATTTTTTGATCTCGTTGATCATGACAAAGTTCATAGCTTTCGTATTCAGAAGCAAATTACGTTTAATCAATTTAAGGTATACTTGTTTGCTATATGGATTATGCTTGATGGATATTATTCTTGATTTATGGTTGCCAATTTGCCAATCGTGTTACATTGTTTTGAATAAGTTAGTTTATTTGGTGGGGTACAATATGCTTACTTGTATTCATGTAATATCAAAAATCTTGTCTACACCAATTGGTGTATCTATTGCTTTAGGATCCATATCTACCACTCCAGAAACTATCCAAGTAACTAGATTTGTCATGTTTAGAAGCTTAGCGTCGTGGCATTGGGAAGTGATATGCATATTTGATGTCCACACCACAAATATGCATATATGGTATTGTAGCATGTGCATTACTAATGTAATTTTCTGATGTGCACATCACTTTATTTGGTGTGCATATCACCTCCCTTGTGGTGAATACAGAAAGGAAGTTATAAGCTAAATGCCTAAATTATGTCAACCTAATAAACAATGAGTTTTCTAAAGCTGCCGCTGCCATGTCAAGTATTCAGAATATAAGATATGAAAACATAATACATGGACGTGTCTTGAAATCATATGCATTGGGTAAATAGGTAAAGGAAATGGTTAATGCAATCCAATCTATTGGCAAGCAGATGCTACAAGCTGTTCATTTGGTGGCCTGATAGCAGCCTTTGATTAAAATATCTAAATTCATGCAGTTGTACTAGCGTACTATATTTAAAATGTGTCAGACGATCACAAATTATCCTTATAGTAAATCATGGTTGACAGGAGGAGGTTGCCAAAGAACTTGGCGTGCCTGTTCAGTTTCAACGGTTCTGGATATGGGCCAAGAGGCAGAACCACACATACCGTCCCAATCGTCCTTTAACAGCACAGGAGGAAACACAAACGGTATGCTTCTTTTACTTGCTAATGTATTTTATTAGGTGAAACACGCCGTTGCTTTCAATTGTTACGTTGCATAACTACCGTCTAGTATCTAGAAAATTTCAAATGAAAATTTATAATGCTTCAGGGCATGTAAAATGTTTATGCTATATGTTATCTGCTGGATTTTTGTAGTATTTTGGTCAAATGTGGAAATTGATATTGGGTGAGATTAAGATAAGAAAATATAAAGCTGTTGGCAGTCAGATGTTATGTGATTACCATTTTGTTTTACCCATGGTTATGTAATTAAAATTTATCAGGTGGTTAGTAATCTAAAGTGCTAAGTAGATTTACGTTAATTGCAATGCTATGATATTGTAACACGCCAATTTTATTTGGTTCCAATGGTTTAAGCTATACTATAGAATATGAGCATGCATGGGTTTGCAATGTTGCCTATAATCAGATTATGCATGCAGTGTGCTTTTACATTAAGTTAGATTTTCTCTAAAATTTATGTCTTAAAGTATTCGTTTGTTAAGTTAATGTAGCTGATGACAACCATGTATAACTGCAGGTTGGGCATTTGAGGGAAGTATCTAATAAGAATCACAATGCTGAACTGAAACTGTTCTTGGAGATAGAGATCGGACCGGTAATATTGTCTTGGTGGTTTTAATGCACGAATTTATCCTGCAGCGCTTCTATAACTATGTTTTGTTTCCAGGATTTGCGTCCTCTTTCACCACCTGACAAGAGCAAAGAAGATTTGCTCCTCTTCTTTAAGCTTTATGATCCTGAGAAGGAAGAACTCCGGTATGTTAAAGATGCTAATTCATGTCCAGTTATGATCTTTTATGGGTTTCTGAGTTGTTTCTTTATGATATTCACTTTGAGGAAACGTTAGATGAAAATCATATAAATAACAGGATCATGAGGATGCCTATATTTAGGTTCACACAACTCAGAGCCGCATATATGCATCTAGAGATTTTATTATACTTCACTAATTGACCAGGGTTTCTGAATAACTAGAGCTTTTATTGTTATCTCCAGATATGTTGGTCGGTTTTTTGTAAAGAGTTCTGGTAAACCAAGTGAAATTATCACAAAATTAAATGAGAAAGCTGGATTTAGTCCAGATGAAGAAATTGAACTCTATGAGGTATGTTTTCTAATGCTGTTGCCTGTCTGCTCTGGTTACAGTTGCATTCTGTGTCTGCAGTATCTGTATTCTATCAACTTCTAAATATGCATGAATCGATTTTTTCATCAGGAAATAAAATTTGAGCCATGTGTCATGTGTGAGCGTCTTGATAAGAGAAGTTCATTTAGATCTAGCCAGGTATACTAGTCTCAACCTTTCTAGTAGTTGATAAGCTGTTCTCTTATATTTGAAGTTGCATTTATGTATGGATAACTTTTTTTTCTTCTTTAGATCGAAGACGGAGATATTATTTGCTTTCAGAAACTCCCTCGGGTTCAGTCTGAGGAGAAATACCGATATCCTGATGTTCCTTCATTTCTGGAGTATGTGAAAAATCGTCAGGTCTGTTACACTAATTTTTTGCCCTGGCAGTTTCAAAATTGAAGTATCTTGTGTAAAAGTTCAGTGTGTAGATCTTTGTGTGTTGCAATTGAATGTATAATGGTCATGGGTAAGCCTACCTACTCTTCTCATGCCTTATCAATTTGCTCTTTGCAGATGGTTCATTTTCGATCGCTGGATAGACCAAAGGAGGACGATTTTTGTCTTGAGTTGTGAGTTCAACTTTCTTACTAATTAACCTTGTAGATTACTGTTGCGGCCAACTAATATTTGCTAAATTAATTGACAGGTCAAAATTGCATACATATGATGACGTGGTTGAGAGAGTTGCTCACAAACTTAACTTGGATGATCCATCAAAAATCAGGCTTACTCCTCACAACTGCTATTCTCAACAACCCAAACCCCACCCCATCAAGTATAGAGTTCCGGAACATCTTCTAGACATGTTGGTTCACTACAATCAGGTTTGTGTACGATTAGCTTTGTTAAATTATTTACTGCATTTGGTCATATATTTCTCCTAGCATGTTTGGTATTGATGGAACATATAGAGCTCACTCTCTTGTTATTTGTTTGGGTACAGGTTTCTGATATTCTGTATTACGAAGTCTTAGACATTCCTCTCCCAGAGTTGCAAGGTCTGAAAACACTGAAGGTTGCTTTTCACCATGCTACCAAGGATGAGGTATTTTAGGAATATTTGATGATTGCTTTTCTGTGTTTAAAGAAAAGTTGGAACTGTGTTTGTTTTGTCAAACTGTGGGCATGTTGATTGGGTGCTGAATTATGTTGTGCTGCAGCCTGTAATTCACAATATTAGGTTGGCCAAACAGAGCACTGTTGGTGACGTTCTCGATGAAATAAAGGGGAAGGTATACTCTATTAATTACATCGAACTGGCATTTTGATTATCTAAATATAGATATTGCTGTTAAGGATCATATGTATTACTGTGTTATCATTCATCATCTTTCAAAATGCATGTTTAAATAGGTTGAATTATCGCATCCCAATGCTGAACTTAGACTGCTTGAAGTATTCTATCACAAGATTTACAAGGTATCATAGTGGGTTAACTTTAGCCGCTGTGATTTTCTTTTTATCAATTTCCATCAGAATGCTTAAAATGCTCAATTACGATTATTACATTAACTTGATGTAACTTGAATGCTGACCGGCTTGACTTTCTTTCTGTTGCAGATCTTTCCATTGACTGAGAAGATTGAGAATATAAATGATCAATACTGGACATTACGTGCTGAAGAAGTAAGTTTGCTTCTACTTGTTTGGGTCATTCTTTTGAATGTGCTAGGTGCTCAAGTTCTGAAACAACCACATAAGAATTTCATTGAAAATCTTTGGAAACTTATACAAGGTTACTAAGCAGATCTATCTTCTGACATGTATCACATGTTTGTTTTGTTTCCTTCATATGAAATTGTTAGTTTTCAAGTGGTTGGTAATAAGTAAACGAATTTGGAAAACTATTGATGTGGTTATTATTTATGTTAATTTTCTGATCTTAGATTCCAGAAGAAGAGAAGAACCTTGGACCCCAGGATCGCTTAATTCATGTTTATCATTTCACTAAAGAGGCTGCACAGAACCAGATGGTACATCATGAGTAGCTCTCCATTCTAGTTTCTTTTCTTTTTTTTGCATGTAAGTGTAAATTTATGGCTCCTTTTTTCGTTTACAGCAAGTGCAAAATTTTGGGGAGCCTTTCTTTCTGATAATTCATGAAGATGAAACTTTAGCGGAAGTAAAAGGTCGCATTCAGAAGAAATTGGGGGTTCCTGATGAGGAATTTGCGAAGGTACTTCTTTTCTCATATATATTTGTAATGTCTGATACTTAGTTGGGCATACAGTTTGTCACATTCTTTTAAATCACTTCTCTTATATCACGACCACGAAGTCGATAATGACATCTGACTTGCACCTGCCTTTTCCCTCGCGTTTGTCAGTGGAAGTTCGCCTTTTTATCTTTGGGGCGGCCAGAGTATTTAGAAGACACAGATGTTGTATCTAGCCGTTTTCAGGTTCGTAGCTGAATATTTTATCACTGATGCTTGTTTATCAAGAGTACCACATCAATTACTTAATGACATGTATTTTGAATCTGGTTTGTAGAGAAGAGATGTTTATGGTGCTTGGGAGCAGTACCTTGGGTTGGAACACTCGGACACTACCCCTAAAAGGGCCTTTACAGCCAACCAGGTCAGTTTTTTCTCCTCGAATTGGGTGTATCTCAGTCTTGTGCAAAAAAGATTGTTAGCAGTATACAACATATTACTCATTTTTAATGCAATGGTGTTTGATTTTTGTCTTGCTATTTTGGTTAAATTCATTTGATCCTGTTTCTTGGATGTGTTTAGTCTCAGCAATGGTAAGGGGCCCGCTAATGTATTTTCTATGTTGTGCAGAACCGTCACACGTTTGAGAAGCCAGTGAAAATATACAATTAGACGAGCACTGTGAATTATCTGCAATGTAAAGCAATTGAAAATATGGAGAATTGAAAGACATATATAATGTTATTTCTTCCATTGTTGTTTTTGTTGCTTGGTGCCATTCTTTTTGGACTGAGGTCGGGGAAGTGTATCGTTCTTCTTTGCTGTTGTGTGAGTGTGGTGTAGCTCATCTTCTCCACCAGTCTGTGTCGTTCCCTGTGTAATTTAGCAGTACATAGAAGGAAGATTTTGTTGACCGAGTGTACAAGCTATGCTGGGTGCCTCTAATGGAGGAGAGGGATGTGTAAAATGGTTGGAAACTTGACTATATAAAATTTTGGGGTGCTCTTGTAAAAGGATACAATTGTACTGCCCAGTTTATATCTATTTCTATAGGACCTTATAGTGTTACATTTTAGTTTGTTATAATATTCCACTGCTGTTGATAATATGATTCGGCTCTCCTGGTGTAGCAAGAAGCAACATATTATTCGGCTCTTGAATGTGTTTTATTAATCTAAGTTGTACACTTCTGGCCTGTTGGCAAGTGTGATATCATGATGCTCTGACCAGCAGGCTTAACTGATCTAAACAGATATCAACCTGTCCTTGTGAGCAACTATGTTGTCGGTTTTATAATGCTTCAAAACAATTTGCTGTAGTTGACAATATGCAGAGCTAAGTTGTGTTAAAGTTAAGTTATTTATGCATCATTATATCTGTTGAGGTGATATCCCACAGAAAGAGAACCATTTTAGGCATCACACGTGAAACATTTATTGTAAGAAAACGAAAACCAGCGTGTGCCAAATAGCATTGGCAAATGTCAAAGCTCATGAAAGCAAGTTACAAGTCAAAATGAAACAATAGATATATAATGCCGGTAATAATCTAGTAAGCACCAAACAACAAGATGCTATATTTTCACTTCTACAAAAATATAAACTCAACCTCGCAATTAAACAAATACGAGGACACACAAAATGGTTAAAATGCAACTCGGGTTGTAACTATATCTTTTGGAAGCCGGGTACTTCTTTGTCACAATTGATTTCTCACAAGAAGAGCGTGGTGAATTAACATTCTCCATACATATTTCATGTATGGTATGGGAGGAGAAAAAGCACGAAGAACACCTAATTCATGTTAGAAACATCTATATACAACCACTAGCCCACTACCGCCATCAGATCGACAAAACATACTACATCAGGTTAGTTGACCTTTCAAAGCACTTGCAGCCCTTTGGATGGCTCTAGCAACCCTCCATATTTCGTGTTGGATCACTGCCTGCCTCTTTGACTGATAAATAGCATCTGCAACTCCCGGAAAGAATCCTAGTTTACTCTCGCTTGCGGGTCCATATACCTAAACAGCATAACTGACATAAGCGTTTGTAAATGTATGTTTGCATGTATGTATGCATAGAGAGAGGAGAGGTTACGAGATGCTTGAACCACTGCCTTCCTTGAATCCCATCTGTATCCAAGAAGCCTCTTTCAGCCAACATCAAGCGATCATTCAACATGCGTCTCTTTAAAACTGCAATATGACCTTTTGTTTCTTCCTCCTTTATAGTCTGCAAAACGAATTATATCAACACATTAAATATGTTGGGAAGGCAGTCAAAAAGTACCCATTAACCCGCTTGCTAAATATGGTCTAGACAAATTTAAAAGAAGCGGCAAGACGAACCTTAATTTCATATTCGACTTGTGTAGCTGCATCCATAAGTTCTTGGATGGCGGATGTCAGAGGATGCAAAGAGACATCCTCTTCCAACAATTTGCACAATGAATCTGTGTAGTTCTGCAAAATTAACAATATAATGAAAACATGTAGTTTGATGAGATGTATAGAAGAAAGAAAGAATAGCCATACCTGCAACTGAGCTGCATACGAAAGATAGTTGAAAGGTAGTATAGGATCATCGGCTAAGTGGACCCCAAGCAGTCCCCAGACACCAGCAACTAAGGTTACAGATGAGAAGAAGAACACTAATTTAGTTACTACATGACAATAAATTTAGGATTATAATAGTGCATTGTTCGATGGGAAGAAGCTAACCAGCCACATGACGGTGGAAAAACGGATCTGCATGCTTTACCATCCAGTCATAGGAGTCAAAAGCAGTGTGGTAAACCGGGAATGCTAGAAATAAGTATAGCATTTACAAAACATGATTAGCAAAGCGTAGTATATAACATCCCAATGTTTACGTGTATTTTAGACGGTCAAATAATAGGCAACACTTTCAAGTAGAGATTTTGGAAAATGGCATAAAAGCATACCATTGCCATAGTAAAGATCAACAGATGGAACCCCAGCATGATGCAAAAATGGAGCGAAGTCAGAAAATACGTCACTAAGTCTTTGAATCTACAATTCCGGAAATAAAAATCTCGTTATGCTAGTCAAACTTTTCATTTGACTCTGTATAATAACATGGAAGCACAAGTAAGGAGGTAAGTGTTATGAGTAAATTTTCTTTTCATGAACGGCATCTGGTCCATCGATTATCATAGAAAATGTTGCATTAAACATACCAATGGGCCTTCTTCAGTAGCTGTTCTCCACTTCTCGAAAAGCGTCGAATCTGAGACGTCGGGGTCTTGAACCTGGTATTTTAAAATAAAAGTTCTGTATCAAATGTCAACTACTCCCTTTATCTCGAAATGAACTCAATGGCTTGACTTAACACATAACCAAATAGACACGTCTAGATATCATAAATACACTTTTAAACTTTTTTATACCTTGTTAGTAACCTCGATTAGAATATCATCAAGCTAAGAGGTGTCGTGGCAGCAAAAAAACATTGCCCTTGAACTGCACAATCCACATTGATATATGCCACTGCCTTGGACCCCAGATTTATAAGATTTTGCTCAACCCATTCGGTAGAACCAATCTAAATCCATCAAATAAACCATATAATTATTAAAGATCCCGTATAAACATCGAGCACTCTACCACACATTAATGTTATGTTTCAGTTATCAGTTCAGATAGAATATTACCTACCATCCCAAACTCTTCAGCATCCCAACTGCATAACACAATCGTCCTTTGAGGAACCCACCCCAATCGCATCATTAAAGAATATCTACGTGCAATGTCAATAAGAGCAGCAGTTCCACTATTCGGGTCAACTGCTCCATAAGTCCACGCATCCCTATGGTTACCAAGTACCACAAACCGGTCAGGCTCTTCCGACCCCTTTATAACACCAAACACATTTTGAATCGTTGCCATCTTATTCTCCCCCTAATAACATCAAATCATCAAACCATTACAAACTATAATCACCAATCCTAACTTGGAAAAAGTCAGAACTACCCTCCATCCCCAAATTAGTAAGCTTGGGTAGAATAACATACATACATCCAGGGTGTTTGGAATTGCTTATTTTTTCTGCTTATTTTCTTATTGCATAGCATATAAGCAGTTTGGAGTGTTTGGCGAATCTCGATAAGCAACTAGGGATCTGCTATTTTCAAAATACTTGTTTCAGATTTTATTAGAATGACTTTCATACCCTCATATCAAATCTGAGCACTATTCCACGAAGTGCTTATTATTTTTCTGTTTCCACTTTTAAGCACAAGCAGAAAAATTAAGCAATCCAAACACCCTCATACAATGATTAAAACACGATATACATACTAGTACTAACAAACTAACTAACCTGATACGTAAAATTCAAGAAAGTTGGCCCAGGACCAACTCTCCTATCAAGTGACCCCAATATCATTTCCGCAGTTTCCTCAGATATCGGCAACGACGGAACACCCGGAAACCTCTTCCGAACCTCACTATCCTCGACACTCAACCTCTCACCACCACCATCAGCAGCCCACCCTGGTGTCAACACATCACCAACACCATCAACCACCGTTCCTCTCTCCACTCCACCACCAGTCCCACCAGTAAACATCACCACCGCCACCACCCCTTTCTCCGCCGCCTTCACCACCGCCGCATACCTCGACACCCCACCTCCTCTTTTCACCACACCAATACACCCTTTCACATCCACACCACCCTCCTCCAGCGCACGATAGTCCTCCTCCCTCCCGTGGCTAACGTACACCGCCTTACCGTACGCCGTCCCAGATGGCGAGTAAGCATGGTACCCCTTCACAACCTCATTGTCCACATGTTCGGTTAACGTTAGCGAAGCTGTACTGGTGTTGCTAAAATGCGCCGTGAGTGATGAGTTTACATGATACGACAACATCACAGTATAGTTGGTGACATGGGTTTGCAAGTTAAAAGATTTAAACATGGAAGTGACGTAAGCAACGGCGGAGGAAGAGGGTGGTGTGCCGGAGAGGTGGGGGTGGAGAGTGAGGTGGCGGAGGTAGTTAGAGATGGTGTAGTTTGAGGCAGAGTTTAAGAAGGTGGAAATGAAGGGTCGCTGGTGGTTGTTCACGGTGGTTAGTGACGGTGGTGGTTCATGGTGGTGGTGGAAAGTGTAGATGGTGATAATGCAAAGAGTGAAGAAGAATATTATGAGTGTGCATGAAGAAGGTTTTTGATTATAAGGTTGAGCCATATATTGATGGTGGTTTATGGTGGTACGACGGAGTAATTATAAGACTTAAGGTTTTAGGTAGTAGAAATGGTACTTATCACTGTATGATATATGTCAGTTCGTGTGTTTTGGAGTATCTAACGTTTTGTCGGGTCATGTGTTCTTTAAGTGGGTCCACTTGTTGATAGGATGTCTACTACTCCGTACTCACTAAACATAGTTGAGTTTTCACCCATATAATATCTATTTTTATCAAAATCGTTAATTTTGTCATTTGTCAATATCCTGCGAGTAAAAAAATTAGTAGAAATATAAAGTAGGATCATAGTTTGCTTCGATACAAATCGATATTACTACTAGGCAGATTTGAGGATGTGGCTAACGTGCAATGTACTATTGTTGCTCGACTATTGTTTATTACTGTCGGAGTATTAGCTTCGCGTCAGCTTTTTTCAGCAACTATGATTTCTGTTTTTACCGCTAGCTGTTTCTTTATAGAATTTCCCGAATACATGCGTGTGTTGATCTTACCGGGGTGTCCCCCTTAGTTGGGCTTCGGGATAGTGGGTTTGTGGCCGGGCAAGCGGTCATGAGAGCTGAATCCAAGAAAGTAGAAAAGCACGCTAAAGCATGTGAGGATAATCAGCATGTTTTCGTTCCCTTGGCCTTCGACACGTTCGGTTCCTTGGCATCGGAGGCGGTGCGGTTTTTGGCTCGGGTTCAGCGAGTAGTGCACAACAACTTTTCCACCCCCCAAGGGCGGGGGTGTGTTTTTAGCAGATTGAGATTTTCTTTTCAGAAAGGGGTGGCGGCGTAGCTTGTTGCCCGTCTAAAAAAAAAAAAAAAATATATAAGAGAAAAAAAGCTCAGTGTGCTAAAGCTGACTCCAAACACATATGCTATTACAAATGCTCTTAGACCATTCAAATAATGACGCGTCTCTTTCGGTGTCAGTTGTGTCACCTCATCGTCACATCAACACTTCCCAAACTGACACACTCCTGCCAATGGCGATGTGTCTCTTTCTGTGTGACTTATACACAAATATATTTCACAAAACACTCTCACACACACAAAACACTCAAACGAGCTCTACTCTCTCGTCCCTTTCCTCGTTGCCATACTGAAGAAGACTAAACCAATGCACCACCGACGAGGTGGTGCCATCGGTGTCACAAAACCGATGCTCGTCGGTTTGTAAACCGACTAGGTCATTGGGAGTGGTCTTTTAATCTTATTAAGTTATTTCACATGTATGTCAAAAATTCACTCCATATGTTTCAAAATGGCAAAGGTTTCAATATAAAATGAGCTTGGTCAATTTGAATTTCGTAATTTAGCTACCATTTTAATTCTTTTGTATTTTGTTCACATGGTTTCCATATAATAAAGGGCGGCAAGTTACAAACTAGGTCAAAGACCAATCATGTGTAGTCTCTAAAACATCGTAATCAAGTTCCTAACAAAAGCTTAAACTATTACAAAATTGCATATACTAGGAAGATAACAAGTATTAGTTGACTACCTCATTACCCTTAAACTGGCCTTAACAAATAAATACAAGGTTTTTTTAACAACGAATATTAAGTCGATTTAGTAAGTACTTTTAGGAAAACAACGAGTTAAGATACCATTATATTAGCGTTTTCTCTAAATATCATTACGAAAACGACAGTATTATAGTATGTCTTTATGCTGGTGCAATTGTATTAATCCCATATTTGGATACATGAACCATGTGCTGAAAAAACGCGCATGTATGCGTACATATACAGGTTGTCAGGATCGGGATCCTACCTAGGATCGTTTTCGGCTTTGCAAGATCGTAATCGTAGGATCGGATCGGGATCGTAAGATCCTATGAAAAAATGTATATATTTTTGTATAGGGGTTGTAGTTTTATATTTCTATATAATATTTCATATGATAAACGAATCTAAATGGATGATAAAAGAAAAAGTTATATGTTCAAATACCGTAGTAGTAGAATATTAGATATATTGCAATGCTCACTTGCACAAAGTTACAACATACGTGCACCTACTTCTTGTTCAATGTTTTTTATTATAGGTTTTTCGTGATAACATTTAGATTAATGCAAAAATATAGTGTTTTATTGGTACGTGATTCTGTGACTTTTTTTTATTACAGTATATAGATTAATGCAAAAAGATAAATGGATTGTGTCTGAAAATGAAACGACATAATTTATAATAGAGGGCAACACAATTTTTTTTTTTTTGATAATCAAATAAATTAAATTAGGATATTCTGATAATATTACTGAAATTTTTTAACATATAATTCATGCTTTTATATGGAACACAAAATAAATTATGAACAAAATTGGGTCAAGTATCTAGATAGTTTACTTAAAAAACAAGCTTCTGATATGTTACAAAACACGAAACCGTTTTTCATAATAAACCCAAAAAGACACATCTAAACTATTTCTAAATAGTCTATAAAAGAATAATTATTTGACACTCATTAATCTTACAAAAAGACAATCAATTAACAACATCAAAATAATAGCTTATCATTAAAAAAGAATTCTTAGTCATTGACTTAAGATATTAATTATGCATAATAAGTTAATATAAAATGAATATAAAAAAAAAAAAAAAGAAAAAGATATAAAAAAGGCGATCCTACGATCTTACGATCCGATCCTACGATCCTGATATGATCCTACTTGAATTACGATCTTGTTAAGATCCTGATCATTTTTTGTGTGTAGGATCGTAGGATCATACGATTCTACGATCAGGATCGCGATTTTGACAACTACAAGAATTGCGAAAGACTTTTCATTTTTATCCTTATAGATCTCGTCTTGTTCCTCAATCTTCGAAGAATGCGGCGTACCTATATCAATGTGTGAGCAGGTTCGACAAGGACCGAGATTTTTTAAAGATGAAGTGGAAAGCAAATAAAATCATATAATGGACTTATTCATCATATTCCTTTAGCAACATATGATGGCAAAATTGAAAAGATTCATAAGAATTCAATAATAAGTCTCTAGTATAGTGCGAGTGTGTGACTAAGACCTTACATGTACACATCAATTTCCCTTTATCTAATAATGTTAGTTGTTGTCATTAGTACAAAATACTATCAAAGTATCAAGCATATGATACAAGTTGGTAAAAACAAATCATACTTTATGTTTAGAATATGCTTTTGCTCATAAAGTTACAAATTATATATCACCTCTTCTTTTCTTGACTCTTCAAGATCTCGAAAATAAAGTAAAATGCAAGATCGCCGAATATATTTATATTTAAACTGGCCAAAAAACGGCATATCAATTAATATACAACATAAAGTAAAATGCAAGTAGTGAAAAAGTCTTGCATAAATGTTTTATGCTTTAAAGATGAAAAGATACATATATTTGTACTTTTGTAGTACATCCTCGCCAAAATTGACAAGATTTGGGCCTACCATTGTGTCTAGAGGACTGAACATGGACTCAAAATATTATACTTGACATCGACCTCAATTAATTGCAACTTGTTTAGCTCCAAAAAGTTTTTCAATGTGTTAAGCTGTTAATCCTATGAAACTAAGGCCGGGTGTAACAATAATCACCGCCAACTAACACCGTATCAGTTTTTCACAAAAAATATATGACACAATATACTCGCACACATACCAAAACAAAGAAAAATAGCTATGTGCACAAAAAGGAGGGAAGACGCGTTGTGTTTTAATAGAAGACGAGTGAAGAGGGGGACACGTTGGCCGAACACTTTATTACAGTTAGTCTAACAAAAGACATTTACCTAATTTAAGTCTTCATTATTAAGATAAAGTCATTTAAATACATACAATAATTTTTTTAAAAGTTCACCATCTTTTTGCTTTCCTCATCCCAGTCATAAAAGGACAAGCATAACCCTTCCACTCCCCCCCACCCACACTTCTAGGCTTCTAGCTCTTTCCAAATTATTATACTAACATGATTAAATAATTTACTGTAAATGAAATATATACAAGGAGATATGGGTTCAATACACAATGCCATTAATTTGAGACAGCCTTCAGGCGCAAAGCTTGGGCGGTTTTGATTAAAGAGGACTTTGCAAGAAGCAACATAAAAATACAAAACTGATCATATAACCCATATCCGCCCTTTGTCATTGAGATACAGAAACATTAACTACTTCATATATAGAAGAAGACATCTATTTTTGTCGCCATGGAATTTTAGTGCTCCTTAAAATCTCTCGTATGATTTGATTTCCTAACTTTAAAGTTTCCCGCAAGTAGAAAATACTTATCAAACAATACACTATACATACACTTGGACCATAAGAAGAGAGGTCACCTATAAATGACTATATAAATCTTCGTTTCTTAGATTTAATTGTTACTTTATATCTAAAGACATCAGCATACACGGTTATGTAATGTCATTAAGAAATTATGTAACAGCACCTCAACTAAAAGATATGGAAACAAAAAGGACATGGAATTAGATTTGGATGACGGGTGTGGTGAGTTGGAAATGCAATACCTCTTGAAGCAATGGATACATCTTTCGTACCTGAAAAAGATTGAAAACACACAAATGATATCAATCTTGACAGATGCTCTTAATAATTAAGCAAAAGTAGTGTAGGCAAAGAATGACATATGAGTGTTCAACTGTTCACCCATAGTGCTCCACCATATTCATGTTCATTTACTACATAGATTTGTTTTTTTTCATGAATGGATTTTGTTAAGGGCATTCTTGATTCTTCCAACTTTTTTGCTGGCCTTATTGCTGACCAAGATGCCTCTTTGGCACCTCCATAACCAATGCTTTATTATTTTCTTTTCTCTTCCATTTTTTTATCCTAAAAGCTGATGAGGTCTTCCATGCTTTTTTAGTTAATAATTATTAGGGGTGTTCGCGGGGCGGTTCGGTTCGGTTAGTTAGAAGATTTAAATTATCCATCGCGGGGCGGGTAATTAATTTTACTATCCGAAACCGAACCGTACTAGGCGGGTAACCGGACAAGTGGGTACCCGAAATGAGCGGTTACCCGCGGTTCGGGTCACGGTTAACCATTTTAGACATTTAATCGAGTTTAACCTTTTAAACAATAACATGTTCTAGAACGTAAAATGTCATTTTAGTAAAATTAAATGACATTTAATAGATAATAGTCATATAAAAGTTATCCCGTTAGAATAATTGTATTCAAATATCCATACATAATCAATTAACAAAATAATAGTTATTCGACGTTTATAGATTACAATCACATTTATCAACTTTAACACATAAATGTTTAGAAATATTCAGATTAGGAGTGAAAAAGGCGTTATACAATAAAATTAGTGCAACAATATAATTAATACTTGTACAATTATTTGAATATTTAGTTAAAAAAACCTTCATGTATTAATCACGGTTCGGTTCGGTTAACCGCGGATATCAAAAAATAAAAACCGAAACCGAACCGTGATAAGCGGGTTTTTTCGGTTTCTTCGGTTTCGGGGTTTTTTCGGTTTCGGATTGAGCGGTTCGGCTCGGTTCTTCGGTTTCTCGGATTTTTTGAACACCCCTGCTTTTTTAGTTAATAATTATATTCAGTGATCAAAGTTTATGCCAGAATTGGTGCTTAATATTCTACATAGCTTAAGGAGGGAAAAATGTCAGAGTGTCATCATTCACTTATGGCTAATATCCACTAAGTTGGTTCATACTAATCGTATCATTGTTTAATAAGATATTTCTCAATGTTACAATAATCAAGGACGTGTCACTAGAATGTTTAATGTGTGCTTTTGGCATGAGGGAAAATCATGATGAATAGTTTACTCAAATAAGATAATTGGCACAAATGATGAATTATTTACTCAAATAAGATCATTGGCACAAATGTTAAACATAGAATGTGGACATGCCATACCTCATAATCAAACTCTTGTAAAAGAAGATGCATTTTAATCAAGAGAGGACAACCAAACTAAAGAGCTGTTTTTTATATTTTGTGCTCATCATATACAAGGTCTTGCGCACATGTAGGCCCATTCCAATTTGATTGTAGATCATATGTTCTGATTTAAACTAATACGCTACAGTGAGATATTTTAGTCCAAGATGAATAACTACTATTTTCCAGTGATAACTAGGCAAGTTTATGGCCAAATTTTGGTGATAGGAAGGGGACGTTACACTGAGCCAGAGGTTATGAATAAAGATGAGTGCAACTCTTGCTGGAAAATAAGTATCACTGTATCAGACACTTCTTCAACAGTTATCCAACTTAACACCATCATACAAAAAATAGTGCAAGTACCGGTCTACCTGTGAAATGTCTAAAACACATGACCATCTTTTTAGGTTCAATCAAACTCTATCTCACGAAAATAATAACAGAAAGATCTAGTAAACTAAATAAATGAAAAAAAGGTATTCAATGCCAATTATCCAAATCAACGCAGATATGCTTGACAAGAGTAAACATGACAAATCCTGGTCGAAAAATTATGGGCAGAGGTTAATACAGCTGATAGTGTAACCAACTTATGAAAAGCAGAACATCATCCAAATGCGTTAGTTACATCAGTAACAATGTAAGAAAGCGGCAAGAGACCAGTCAACTGGACTGAAGGGCAAAATACGAGAAGAATGAGATGTATGAAACATATAGTACACAAAAGAGTTTGTTAAGATTGAAGTTAATACTACAGACATCAAGGTTAGGTATAGGTCCTATGACACTATAGGTAACAATATGTGCTCTTATCGATACCTCTATTCTTGTCATGTATCTATGGCTTTTCACATTATAATAAACCATAGGCAGTCAATAACTCAATATGAGACTATAGGTAACACAATATGTGTTCTTATCAATACCTATATTCTTGTCACGTACTCATGGTTCTGAACATTTAGGTTTACCATAGGCAGTCAATAGCATGCATCAGCTTTCTTCTAGGCCCGACTGCATCTGCACCCATATCTTTCAGCTTCTGCATGGTCAAATTCGCCAATTGCATCTTGTTAACTCGTTTAGACCTAAAAATCTTTACAAATTGACCAAGTCCAAGAGACACCAGCCAACTGTCCAGCCCACCTGCCCTCTTAAGCTTTCTTTCAAGATTTAAAGCCCTCATCTTTGGATTCGCCAACATATGCCCATTTAACGAATTTCCACAATGTCTACTTGTTTTTGGGGCACCACAAATTGCAAGTGTTTTGAGACGACTAGGTTCATTACTATGCCGGTTTGCTGATGTGGTCCTGTGGTTCACCTTTGGTGGGTTAGAATATGCTGTGATGGGTTTTCTGGTGGGCAATGGCATGGTTTTCTCTATAGTAAGAGGTGGATCCGGATGTAGAGCTGTAATATGATATACGTCTGGTTGTGGAGCTGTAATATGATCGACCTTTTTGGCGGCTATAGGTTGTGTTGGTGTTTCTACCAGGTTCGGCCTCACCATTGTTCAGTGATGGGTAAAGGTGGGATAAAGATGGTGACTTTTTGCTTCTTGACAACAACCCAACCATCTCGTACACACTCCTCCATATCAGGGTCACTTGGAGTACAAGTTTTGTTTGGAACTTGCTTTATCTTTGGTCTCGTCATTTACTTGTGAACCTGCATCACAAATAAACATCAAGGCAAAACACTTATGACCTGATATAAGATGGTAACCATGTCCAGAACCACAATCCCTGTAAAAACTTGGTTATACAGCTAAGCATATTTACGGTAGAAGATTGGGGGAGCAGAGAATCTAGTACAAAAGAAAAGGAGCAGGCAAATCAAAAGTAGTGAAATTTTTTTTATGATGCAGATAACTTTCAAACATTTAATTATTAGTTTGAGGCAAATACTACTTCGGATCCGATTAGTTTTCTAAGGTATACAACGATATCATGGTCCTGACAAGAAACGTAATTAAGTATTCCTAAAATCTAGAAGGAAAAAAAAAAAAGAAAAAAAAGAAAGACCTTATACTCATACAAACTTATTAAAAATAAATCGTGCGTGATTGTGAAACCTACTTAATCCAGTAACATCCAGTTTCACATGTTTGTACATCTTAAACTCTGGCCAAACCTAAGTGTGTGGTCATCCAACTCCTTACAATTTGCCGTCTTCAAGGTTCAATCAGTTTTACGAACTTCCTACTAAACATATCCAACCAACATTGACCATACTCATAACCAATACACCAATAATCACCATAGTTCAACACCTTAAATGTAGCTGTTGCAATCTTTATTAGATCGGATAATTGTCTTAAAATAAGTGCAGGCTTACTATTTGATTAAGCTATTCTAACGGTAGGCAGGACATCCTACTAATCAAACGTTATCAACGCAACAACCTCATATAAATAACCCAATTTTCGCAAAGCAAAACAAAATCTTAATCGCAATAATCCAGCTTCGACATTACTGCCCCGTCTACAAAGTAACCAATAACATAGAAACACACTTAATCGCCTAAAGTCTCTATCCGGAACTGCACGATACAACACCAGCACTAGCTAGCCACATACAGTATTGTTCTCACCAAATTTCATTGATACCATCATAATTATAACCTGTTAATATGATCAATTAAGTTACATACAATATCCTGAATAAATCCAACACCAAATTTCAACACAATTAGTAACCATTATTCATCAAGATTTAAACTTTATATCAAAATGTAGCACTTTTATTAAAATGAAAATAATAACATACCTTTATGATGAAATTGATCAAAGAAGATGAAATTAAAAAAGGGCTTGATTCAATAGTAACTGTAAATGAAACCCTTTTAACCGATTCAATGGATCTTGTAATTTGGCGCCCTAATTTACGCACCCCTTCTATTTTTCACTCAGGATGAAAAAGAAAAGAATGACAACAAAATATATTTTTATTAGTAATTTTTAAGAGGCGTTTTTTAATATATGTCTCTCACTAAATAGGAATTTCATGGCAATTCTAAGACTGTCTCAGTCATTCGAAGTGCTCGGGGCTTTTGAGGACTCACTTTAGTTTAGTGTAGTGTGTTTGTTGAAATAGTCCGAGCGACTTGCGACTTAATATAAAGGTGACATGTGACACCCAAAAGGGTCGCGCCCAATCATTAAAGTGGTACTTGTGTCATAGCCTACTATATGTACTTTCTAAGTGATTTTTTTACAGCGACTTTTCATACCTTAAGCGATATTCTATTTTATCTTTTTCCATCAAAAAAGTCAAACTTCGAAAATTTTTATTTTATTCTTTTTGCCCCTTCCCAATGTTGAGCAACCTAAGCGACTGACGGCTTGGTACTTTGAGCGATTTTTTTTTTTACTTTTTACTTGTACATGTGTCATTACTTTTGTATTTTTCACCTTTTTGTATTATTTTTTAAATACTTTTTAAAATACTTTATAAACACTTTTTTATTTCAAAATCTTGAGCGACGTAAAAAAAAATTTAAGCGACTATATTTTCTTTAAGCGACTTTTTAAAAAAACACCCCCACATTAACCCCCACACACACGCTCAAATTCCCCCAAATCTTGAGTAAATCAAGATCAAGTCCACAAACACATAAATCTTTATAAACCACCAACCAAACACTCAAACCATATATTAAATCAAGGTCCAGTCCATCGAAACACCAATTAACTAAATCTTTATAGATATCAAGATCTACATGGATGAGATTTTGAAATCAAACCCTTTACAAATCATAAACCCCCATTTACAAATCATAAACACCCATTGATTCATGTGTTTGGTCGGTAAATCTTTAAAGATATCAAGATCTACATGGATGAGATTTTTAAATCAAGATCTACACATAAATCTTTATGGTTTGTGTTTATGATCTTGATCGAAACACCCAACACCCGTTGATTTGTAATGGGTGTTTATGATTTATGTGGACCGTTGATTTGTAATTGATAAACCCAATAAGTGGGTAGTGTGTACATCTTGTTATAAAAAAAAAAAAAAAAAAATCAATAATGAACTATTAGGGAATAAAGAAATATTTAAATTTGTCACGTATTCGAAGTTGGATATATTTGTGATTCGTATAGAGGAAATAGAATAATGTTGGATATGTTTAAATTTGACATGTATTTGAAGTTGGATATGTTTAGATCTTGATTCGGATGATAAAGATGGTGTTTAGATTTATGTTTGAATTTGAGTTTGTTTGTAAGAAGAGGGTTGGGGTCGCCGGAATCTAGGTTGGGGTCGCCGGATTCAGGGTTTGGTCGGTGGTTGGTGGTGGTGTTGGCTGGAGATTGATGGCCGGATTCTGGGTTTGTTATTAAAGTGGATAATGAAGAATATGGTAAATATGTAAATTATACTCAGGATTTGGGGGAATTTGAGCGTGTGTGTGAGTTAATGTGGGAGTGTTTTTAAAAAAAGTCGTTTAAAGAAAATATAGTCGCTTAAATATTTTTTACGTCGCTCAAGATTTTGAAATAAAAAAGTGTTTATAAAGTATTTTAAAAATAATAACAAAAAGGTGTGAAAAGTAAAGTATTTTAAAAACTATTTAAAAAATAATACAAAAAATTGAAATGTAAAAAAAAGTGAAAAGTACAAAAGTAATGACACAAGTACAAAAAGGTGAAAAGTAAAAAAAAGTCGCTCAAAGTATCAAGCTGTCAGTCACTTAGGTTGCTTAAGATTGGGAAGGGGCAAAAAGAATAAAATAAAATTTTTTAAAGTTTGACTTTTTTTGTGGAAAAAGACAAAATAGAAAGTCGCTTAATGTATGAAAAGTCGCTGTAAAAAAATCGCTTAGAAAGTACACATAGTGAGCTATGACACAAGTACCACTTTAATGATTGAGCGCGACTTTTTTGGGTGCCACATGTCACCTTCATATTAAGTCGCAAGTCGCTCGGGCTATTTCAAGAAAGTCACTAAAGTGAGTCCTCAAAAACCCAACACTTCAAGCGACTGGGACAGTCTCAGAATTGCCCCATAAAAATAAAAACGTTACATACTAAAAGATCAATCTTAAATATTTATTTATTTGATTGAATAAAAAACCACATCCACCTCTTTTTCCTAAAAGATAAATATCTCAAAACCGTTAACCGTCAAGTAAAAATGATTACATTATCAACGCCAACATTCAATTGTTTTTTATAGATGAACACTTCGATATAATTTCGATAATTTTATTCCCGCTTTTTTCACATCTTTTTTCATTTTTTTATCTTTTTATTTTTCATTACTGAAAATTGCATGATAAATCACATGTGATTTAACACTAATTCGAAAGTTCGAACAATTAACAACCGTAGTAAATTGAACATAAATCCTTTTACAAAATTCTAAAAGTTTCACCATTTTTTTTTCTTCCTAAAAACTAGACATTCATAGCTTTCTAACTATATATAACACATTATATTTCAACTTCTAGATTAGAGCACTTAATTCGTTGAAGTCGGACAAAATACGAAAAAACTTTAGTGTGCTCGTATGATTATTGATTCGTGTTAGATGACATCGAATTGAACATATATGTTTACTAATTGTGTGATTGAAATTGTCATATTCAAAATGTGTATCTTTTTGTGTTTATTCAAGTATAATATATATTTTCGTTTAAAATTACATGTAATTTTTACCATATATAATTTTTATCACATGTGATTTAAAGCATATTATTTAAAAGCATATGTGACCATATGTTAAAAGCTAAAAAAATTTATTTGTATTTAATTGAAAAGTTATGATATTTTGCTTTCAATGTAAGAAAGAAAAAATGACACGTTTGGTCTCTGTAGTTTGCTCAGATTTCATGTTTAGTCCCTAAGTCGTTTTAATTACACAATAGATACCTATTTTTGAAACCTTGCACTCATTTAGTCCCTATTTTGGATAGACCGTTAGTTTGACCGTTAAGTGTTTAATTAATGTTTGCCCGTTAGTCCCTCCGTTAAATTTTTTTGCACCGTTAGTCCTCATCGTATAAAATGAATTAAAAAGGGCAGCATAGGCTCGAATTCGGGTCTTGTTGCCCAAAAACCAACTCCCCAACCACTGGAATAAGCGTCCAATGTTGTAATTATATCAAAATAAATTCTATTTAACCTTTTTTTTTGCTCAAACTTATTTTTATCCGTTTTCGTCCCTTTTTTTATGTTTTCGTACGTTTTTATACGTTTTCGCCCGTTTTTCTACGTTTTCGTCAGTTTTATACGTTTTTGTCTTTTTTTAACGTTTTCATCCGGTTTTCTACGTTTTCGTCTGTTTTATACGTTTTTATCCTTTTTTTACGTTTATCAACCCGGTTTTATAGATTTTTGTCTGTTTTTAAACGTTTTCGTAGGTTTTTTTTTTACGTTTTCGTTCTTTTTTATACGTTTTTGTCCATTTTATACGTTTTAGTTTGTTTTTATATGTTTTCGTCCATTTTTTTACGTTTTCGTCCGTTTTTTGCGCTTTCGTTCGTTTTTATACGTTTTTGTCTTCTTTTTTTTACGTTTTTCGTCCGTTTTTATACGTTTTCATCCGTTTTTTATAATATCATCCGTTTTTTACGTTTTTGTCCATTTTATACGTTTTGTCCCTTTTTTTACGTTTTCGTTCGTTTTAGTCCATTTTTATAAAAACGAACAAAAACGAACAAAGACGTAAAAACGAACAAAAACGGATGAAAACGTATAAAAACATAAAAAAAAGAAAAAGACGTATAAAAACGACGAAACGTAAAAAGACGACGTAAAAAAATATGGACGAAATTGTAAAAAATCTGACAAAAACGTATAAAAATGGACGAAAAACGTAAAAAAACAAAAGAAAAAAACGTATAATAACGGACAAAAACGGACGAAAACATAAAAAAATGGACGAAAACATATAAAAACGGACTAAAACAGATAAAAATGCACAAAAATGTATAAAAACGAACGAAGACGTAAAAAAACATACGAAAACGTTTAAAACAGATAAAAACCTATAAAAGCGGACGAAAACGTAAAAAACCGGACAAAAACGTATAAAAGCAGACGAAAACGTAGAAAACCATACGAAAACGTAAAAAAAAGGACAAAAACGTAAAAAAAGGACAAAAACGTATAAAAACAGACGAAAACGTAGAAAAACGGGCAAAAACGTAAAAAAAAGGACGAAAACGTATAAAAATGTAAAAAAAACTGACGAAAACGGATAAAAATGAGTTTGAGCAAAAAAAAAAGGTTAAATAGAATTTATTTTGATATAATTACACCACTGGACGCTTATTCCAGTGGTTTGGGAGTTGGTTTTTGGGCAACAAGACTCGAGTTCGAGCCTATACTGCCCTTTTTAATTCATTTTATACAATGAAGACTAACGGGCAAACATTAATTAAACACTTAACGGTTAAACTAACGGTCCATCCAAAATAGGGACTAAATAAGTGCAAGGTTTCAAAAATAGGTATCTCTGGTGTAATTAAAACAACTTAGGGACTAAACATGAAATCTGAGCAAACCACAGGGACCAAACGTGTAATTTTTTCTGTAAGAAATGATAAACTTCAAAGTTTGATACAAGGAGTTATGCTAACTTTTATTATTATATGTTGCAAGTTTGCAACTGACATATAAAGGTTAAATCACATGTGATTAGGGATGGCAAAAGAACCCGAATTCAGCGATCAATCCGAAACCCGAACTAATTAGGGCGGGGCAGGGTATTCTTATTGGGTTACGGGGCGGGTTTGGGGCTTAAACGGTAATTTTAATCGGGTTTGGTGGGGGGAGCGGGGAATATTATCTCCCCCCCCCCCCCCCGCCCGAATAATATATACACATATACAAATATATCTATACTTATATAGTATTTTGTCAGTATTTACGTAATAACAAAATATTTCTCTAGTATTGTTAGTTTTTATATCTTTGTAAGATTGCAAAATTGTGATTATAGAAAGTTGTTTAATGTCATGTTTTTAAGTTGTAATTTTTGGTGATGTAATTTATCGTTATTTATGTAAAATACTAATCATTGAAAAAATTAATAAGGCTAGTTTGTAATTGATTATTAATAGATTCTTAATTCTTTAAGTTATTGCTAACAATAAAAATAATAATAAATGTGAAATGGTGCGGCTTTGGTCGAGAATTGCACCCAAAGAGGACAACCCGATATGATCCCCGATTAGTACGAGGCGAGTTTGGGGGAGCATCGCGCCTCAACGGGGCGCCCCGATGGAGATCGGGGAGGGTTTGAGAGAACTTTGGTAATCGGGCTTTGGGATGGGGATGATCGCCCTGCCTAAAACCCACCCCATTGCCATCCCTACATGTGATATATCAAACGATTTTTAACATCAAGTTTTTTTGTTAAATTTTATTCAACTTTTTAAAATGAACTGCTTTAATTTAGAAGTTTAAAAACACAATGTCATATATGGTTTAAAAGCCATTATTCATTGCAAAAAACGAGGAAGCTTTTGGACTTATATGCAAATACTTATGTTCATTTTAGTAAAGCTATTCAGTGTTCGAACGTCCAAATTAGTGTAAAATCACATGTGATATGTTTTGCGAATATCAATACTGTAGAAAAAAAAGATTAAAAAAAGGAAAAAATCGTCAATAGTATATGAAAGTGCCGTTTAGTGAAAGATAATAAAATTTCCACCGCGACGGTATATATATATATATATATATATACACCTTTTAATTGATTTTTTTTCAGCCATAAACACGCATTTTCCATTTCTTAAAACATATATGCACGCCCCTAGAAACATATATGCACTCTTCCGAAACATGTATGCACACCTCCGTCTACTATTATTTTTTAGAATAAATGGGACCCTTTGTCTTTGAAATATCAAAGAATGTATAAACCAAAAAGATATGTACGAGTTTACTTTTTTTTTTCACATTTTAAACAATTATTTTCTTAATCTTTAAACAATTATTTTCTTACCTTTATTTTGTAGTCCATTTATAGTAAATAAATCTGAAAAACACGGATACCAACTAATATTAAAACAAAAACAAAAACGATTTCGGAAAACAAACAACATATATAGATTGTGACAAAAAGACCCAGATCTAAAAACATTAACTAAGATCACAAAAACTTTTTTTTTAAAAAGAATATTGGATGACATAAAACATAAAGATCAAAAAAATCCAAAACACCTATTTGATCTCAAATTGACATACAAATAAGAGAAAGATATGGTACTAGACCAAAACAAACTATGAACACACATATTAAAGCAAATACAGAAAACAAGAACAATAAAAGACAAATAACAAAAGCATCCAAACAAATGATTTGAATAAATTATAATATTAGAAAAACTAGATCTACGAAGCATAGATCAAAACACAACAACTGTTAGACCCGTATCTCGGTTACGAGTAGGCCCCACCCTAGATGGAATATGCTAAGGACTTTATGTGATTGGTTAGTCAACAAAGTTATGTGGAAGTCAAACCCGATGGTCAAATTAATAGTCAAAGTATGACTAATGTCGTAATATAAAATATGATGCATAAACTAAAGGGACCTAAGTTGCCATTGTGGTAAAATGTTATAAGTTAGTTGTGGCTAAAGTAAGAAGAAAGAGACTTGAGGGGCCATTAGTGCCATTAACCCAAACTTGTGCCTAGATAATTATTTATCCAGGAAAGTCTAGATAATTCTACCATTATTTAGAGAGAGAGTTGAAGGCCGGTTCTTGGAGGAGAAAAAGAAGAGGAAAAAATGCAAGTATTGATGATCAAGTGTAGAGATTAAGTCCAAGATCAAGAGTTTAAGCCTAGCAATAATCCTTGCAAGTAAGTAACCTCTAATTAGTGTTTAATTGGCTAATTCAAGAGTTAGGGTTTATGTACCTAATTTGGGGAAATTGGGTAAATGGTGTTTTAAGTACAATTAAAAGGAAATGATGATTATGTGATGGGTTTAGTGGGTATTTTAAAGGGTGTTCAACATATGATCAAAGTATGATCATATGATGATCAAGTATGTAAAAGGGTGTGTTGATTGTTATAGTTTATGGTTATGTGTTATTAAGTGTTATGAATGATGGTTATGAACTAGGAAAATGATGATGGTGACTAGTGAGGATGATGATGATGGTGGTGAAAGTATGATATGATAGTTAGCTTGGATTGAAGGTAAGTAACTCTCCCTAAAACATGTGTTATGTATGTATTTATCATATATGTATTATGATTGTGTGAGACCATGAGACTTGGATTTAGAATGATTGTAAGTTGGAAATTGGTGGCTAGTGATTTTGGCTAAGAGTATGTTAGCTTTTGGGCTTGGGACTAATTAAGGTATGTGGTTAGTTATGGTTGTTGTGATTCGTTATTAGTTATGTTATGAGGATATGTGTGATATGGTTTGGATGATGTAGCTTAGAAGCCTTTAAAGCGGTTATGATGCTTATGTGAAAGTATGTGTATGATATGTGTTTTATGTTGGGTTACTTACTAAGCGTAAGCTTACCCCCTTTTAGTTGTTAATGTTTTGTAGGTTAATTGGGATGAAGGTAGCTTGGCTTGGATTATAGCTTTCGGATTGAAAAGCGGTTTGGAGGGTAATATACGTTAGGAGCTAGGTAGAATACCGAGCTCAAGTGTCAAGGTTGTACCCCCGAGAGTCTTTCTTATGATTTGTATAACGTGTGTCAAGGTCGTCGTAAAGTTTGGGTGGTCATCGGTGTGTCCAAGTGTGTTTTACGTGTTTATAGTCAAAGTTAAGGGGGTGTTTGGCAAAAGTGTAAATATACCCATTTTGGGTTGTGAATGGGTCAAGTGTTTATGTAATATGTTAAAGTAATGATGTTGGCCAAATTTGGTGGGTAAATGAAGTGTTAAAGATGTTTTGTAGTGTAAATGGGTCAAAACGGGTATTTTGGCAAAACCCGTCGCTTTGTAAAGCATGTTTCCGTGGTTCGTTATGACCAAGTTTATTTATATATTTGATGTTTATAATGTCATAATGATTTCTGGAAGTTTTGGTGTTATGTCATGTTATAGAAGTCGTTTTCCGGAAAATGGGTCAAAAAGTGCACAAAAGGGGTTATGCAGAAAAAGGGGTGTTTGGGACAAGGTATATTTTAACCCGTTTTGGGTCAAACGGGTTAAGAATTTTGGGAAACAATGTATATGGTATATTTTAGTTCAATGTGTATTAAATTTGTTTAAATATATGTCTAAAGTGTCGACTTTTGTGTTTAAAGGCGTACGGGTCAAGTTTAAGAAAATAGTGCACTTTAAGGGTCCATAGTGCACCGGAGGTGTTATAGTGCACTTTAGGGGTCCATAGTGCACCGATGTGTCATAGTACACTTTAGGGGTCCATAGTGCACCGGAGGTGTCATAGTGCACTTTAGATGTCCATAGTGCACCAGAGGTGTTATAGTGCACTTTAGGGGTCCTTAGTGCACCGTACATGTTACAGTTCACTTTAGGGTGCCACCCGTCATTTTTAAAAGTATTTGAGTATAGTTCATTTAAAAATGAGTTCAAGGTCTATATGTCAAAGGATTTTGTTAATGGTCAAAAAAAGTTTTGGAATGAAGGTTAAAGTAGGGTCGTTTCCGTGTAAAAGTTAAAGTTTTTGGTCAAAGCGTTCACGGGGTGTAACAACAACATCAAGAAACACTCCATAATTATAATATTAGAAGCCATATTCGTGGATCCATAATTATATATTGAAACGAAAAAACAAATACAACCTCCCTTAGATCTATAAAGATCTTGAAGCCAATTCGAACAAAAAGGAAATATCAAAACTGGGTTGTAACTTGTTTTCGGCTTAGGAAAGAAACGAGCAACAAAAGTGTATTTGTTATTCATGTTTGAAGAATCAAACTTGAAAATGGGGTGGTGGATTTTTGTAGAGATGGAGGCGGCAGATTTTTTTGGAGAGGGGGAGAGGGTTTTTTTTTTAGGTTAAAGCAAATCTTAATCCCTATACATATGGACGGTTTTTAAAAAAATATAAGTGTGATATCCCTTAATTACTCTTACACTAATTACAACAACCTACATGATCTTTTGGTTATTTACATAAATGGTACATATAAGTGTGATAAAATAATAAGATAATAATTTTTTTGAAACCCCAATGTATCTATATTAGTCCCAACGAAACTATAAATTAATAATTACTAAAAATTCTATATGTATATATGTGTGTGTGTGAGATACACTTCAAAATTCTAAGATTGTTTAGTAAAAAATGAATCCATAGTCACTTGTTTTTTTGTTGAACTTTAAATCTATATTTGAGTTTATCTTAGAATCTCTTTATTGCTCTAAAGAGTTTGTGTAATGTCTTCTCGTATTGCAACAAAAGTGTTAATTTTATTTTCATAAAGTGTGAATGTGAATTCATAAAATGTTAATTGTAACTTGTTTTTCAAATTTATTTTTCGTCTCTAATGACTATACATTGTAACTAGCTAGTGTATTAGAGTTGAAAATTTAATGGCCATACGTAAAACATCTTTAAATTAATAAATTATTAATTTATCGATATAATAATATCTCGTTAAATTAATAAAATATCCCGGTCCCAACACTATTAATTTATAGAGGTTTTACTGTATACGGATTCTCTGAACGAATGAAAGGTATCCAATGAATCATAAACGAATCGGAGATCGAAATTCAAAGAATGCGGTCACATCAGAGAGTGAAACCTGTAAGGCATTACTACGAAAGTCTCAAAGCATTCTAAACTTATGTGATCACTAAACTTATATTGCATATCTGGCTAATTTCCTAAGTCTCCGGAACGAATGGTCTTATAAGAGCCTAACTGAAAGCAGAGGCATAAATCAAAGCGGCGCGGAAGAAAGATAAATAATCAAAGTCTTATCGCATAATCTACCCAATCCTCACCGGTCATAACTAAAGTTTCTACAGGGAAACCTAAGGCAAAACTTCAAGGGTTGTCTTATAATCTCTTACAATGGAAGCCTAAGGGTCCAAACTTCACAGGTCAAGGTTTTATGTACTACAAGTCGCAGCCTGGGCTCTGATACCATAATTGCAACACCCCAAACCGACAAGGGTTAAGATATCACATTCATGGTGTCAAACAGAACATACACAAGCGGAAGACTTTAACAATACAATTAAATTCAAAGGTTACAAATGAAATCTAAGGTAAATGGAATACAAGGATTTCAACAAAGGTACAATATGTCTGGTAATGAAAATATCCAAGTCAACTCTAATCCAAGGTAGCTATCAAAGGTGTAGTCCTCTAAGGGCTCTTATGCACTCTTCACTCATATCCCAGCTTCCCTCTAAAACCTGCCGCAGGAAAAGAAATGCGGTTGAGCTTAAAAAGCCCAGTGAACAGATATATATAATAAACGAATAATCAAACATGTATATGTTAAGAAAGAGGAAACACAGGCTCCTGCTGAATCGAATATCATCTGTCAAAAGAATGAGAGATTAAGATCATCTGAACAAATATCATAAGTCAACTGAAATGGAGGAAACAGAATATGGTGCATTGGGGAATAACAGAAGGTATATCAAAATGTATCAAAGGTGTAAAGGTTGTCAGAAATCTACCACGAGCCCAGAAAAATATCATATCATAAACATCATAATCATGGTCTTCATCAATACATAAGTAACATAATGGAGTAGCTAGCTCCCAGAAATGTGAAAGGCGTGTATTGCACACAGCACCAGTCACCAGAAATATATCATATATCATAACAGATCAGATCTAGGATGCATCCATACGCCCCTGCAGAAAATCATAATCATCTTGGCCATACATATTACATAACAAAAGGGACGGGGTGGAACATCACTCAACCACCCTAGAGTCATGCTATTGGTGCATCAATGACATGGTCATGGAACCCCCATGGCTAGTGATAGCTTGAGTATCAAATTGAAGGGTCAAACAGAATGTCATAGTAATGATACAGAATCTAAGGTCATCAGAAATATCATAATCATAGGTTCATATCAAAGGGTGCATAGCAAAGGTTCAAAATCAATGGGAACATAGCAAGGTTCATAATCAATGGGAACATAGCAAAGGTTCATAATCAGGGAACATAGCAAAGGTTCATAATCAGGGTTAATAAATCAGAAGATGTGAAAGGAATCATGAGAAACCTTATAAGAAAGGTCAGAATATCTGTACCTTATGCCAAAAGACAAACAGATAAAAGGTGGATCACAGAGAAATGAAAAGTCACTCCTTCTTCACCGAACCTATACAGATTAATAATCACATATTACTTATAAGCTTATTTTAATCATATTTCATAATTTAGGTCCCTTTCTATTTTTAGAAACTTTCCATTTTTAGTAACTTTCCATATTTAGTAACTTTTCCGAATTAGTCATATTAGGGTTACAAATGATAATTAAGTAAGCTTTAAGGCTTATTATGACCAATATCGTAGTTTGGGATTTAAAGTGACAACCTATCAAAGTTTAGGGTTCAACTTGTAGATTAATTTCATAATGACCCATTTAGTACTTAGCCGAATTAGAAACAAATACCGTTCTCAAAATTACTTTCGAAACTCATTCTTGAAACTAGACATTACCGAGACTCAACTCACACTCGAATAAAAGGGACACACATGCGAGACAAACACAAGAATTAACAAGACAAGATCGAATCACAAACCTTTTCTTTTAGACCCGATTACTACACCTACTATATAAGTTTCATTCACATATAATACACATGTTTTAACCCCTTAAATCAACACATACATCACACACCTCATTCCACTTTTGTTTCCCAGATTGCAAACAAGAATAACATATGTTTATATCAATTTCGACCCTGCATGAAATCTACCCAAAGCCATGCATATAATACAACTAAAACACGACACCACAAGGTTGCATGAACTCACCTGTCCAATTTAACCACACGTACCTATAGTAACTTGTCTAATGGCACCAAATGACAGACTTTATAACTTCAGTTCCCATGCACATGCATGTATACAATTATAACCAACACACAAACTAGACACAACCCACTCTCTCATCATGCATACTATACACGATACTCTCACACTAACACTCAACTCCGAACCTCCTCGTTTTCTGTATTTCCGAGGCACAACCCACCCTAGACCCTCTCGTATTACTGCCTTAGCTAGACCAGGACATTGGCGAGGCAAAATAAAAGTGGTGTGAGGGTGGTTTAACGAGCAGCCAAGAACGATGAACCAAACACCATTCGACCATGATTAAGGCAACATGTAAACTTCAGTTTTAGTCTCATATAACTTACGCAAAACAGCCCACAATCCTCGACACAAATACAGCCTATACCACGAAATCAGAAAGCCACATAACACGACTTAATGGACAGTCTAATTACACGACACATGACGTATACAAATAACACGACACACCCATTATATGATTAGTATGTTATAGTTTTTACGTGACTTTCATATACATAATTCTCACTCGTATAACTTCTCTATTAAGAGACAAATATTTAAGTTTTCTTTTTTTTTATTATATATTTTTCATACGAGAGCGTGTTAGACGAATCAAGAAGAACATCAAACGAACATAGGAGGTTACCTCAAGATCGGTTTTTTTTTTTTTTCTTTTTTTTTTTTTTTTTTTGTTGGAACAAGAGACGCATCACAAACGACCAAGCCTATGAACCAAACAAGTAACCCTTCGAACAACCGTCACCACGATCAAAACCGCTTCTTCAAACTTCTTTGCCGTGCCTCTGATTATCAAAAATGGGTCGGTTGTTGTTTGTTTTGTTTTCCAAGTAATCGAATGGGAGCAGTGGGAGAAGAGGGTGAATATCTTTTAATAAAAAAAATGAGTGGAGGGATTCATATAATGGGAATGTTGTATAATAAAGGTGATTGATTTGGTTGAGAATAATAAAGAATTAAAGACTGATTGGGTGGGAGGTGATTGAGCCGAATTTTAAGGGATGTGATTTAGATATGATTATCAATTTAGCCGAAATTTATGTGGGTTAATAAGGAGGTGATTATCACTTTTAGTTTCCATATATGATATCAAATGAGTGTGTACAAAATGAAATAAATTGGTCCTACATAACATACATGTCGTGTGATAATCTCTTAGGATAAGTATAATGTGTCATTTACATTCTTACTTAGGTTAAGGATACATTTATTTGTATTTAAGTTATAATGTATAGTCTAGGATTTTATATTAATTTCAAGTGTATAACATAGGGTTTACATATCTTTTGTTTATCAAATAAACTTAGGTTATGCATTTTCATATTTCTTTTATTTATTCATGTGTTCTTGTAAAATTCAAATTATAGGGGTAATTTAGGGATTTCAACTGAATGGAAAATGAGGGTTTTACAACTCTTCCACTCTAGAAAAAAATTTCGTCCTCGAAATTGGAGTAAAGAGAACAGATGGAATGTATCGAATCACAGAAAATGTGTGGATGACAGATACGTATAATTCTTCAATTTCTCATGACCCGATCCTGACGCTCCCAGATAGCCTCAGGCTCTTCGATAACAGACAAATCATAACACATCTCGATCGAACGAATGCGGATCATATACATGACAGATGATATTCGTAATCTCACTAACAGATACATGAGACACATGTACACATGAGGCAAATACGGAGGAAGTGCTTAACTATAAAACTTCATCAACTCAATTCAGATTCTGAATGGACTAAGGAACTTACTAAAAATCAGAGGAGAACATATCGAATTATCAAACTTACCAAGAGTTTCCTAAAGAGGTGGGTAACATATTCGTATCGACGATCGGCTAAGCACATATCGGAATATCAAAACGTATCAGAAGCCTAATGGAATAGGTAGAATAATCGCACGGATCAGAATAAATCTAAGGTCTAACGTGTCGTGAACTAAATCTTCCTCAAACGCCAAAATGCCCAACACTGTTGTACGGAACATCACACGGAACACACCAATTCCCGGTCTAAAGTTTCAGAATTTCTCTTTCAACATGATAACTAATCCATTAGTTATTGAATTTACTCAGGTCTGTGGAAAACTAGAAGGGGGGGGGGGTTGAATAGTTTATTTTACCGATTAAAATTAATTCGCTTTGTTACTCTATGTTAATTCAAAGGAAACAAGCACAAACAAGTATTCACACAATATATATGAAAAGTAAAGAGAGGAAAGATCAAACCACACAACACGGATGTTTATAGTGGTTCGGCTACAAGGACTCTCTTCCTTGCCCTACTCCACTCCTCGAGCCTCTAATTCGAGAGTTATCCTTCACTAAGAAACAAACTCTCTTCTAGGTGGAGAAAACCTTTACACGTTGCTTACTTCCTTTTCCGGTACTAAGCTAAACACCGAGTTCTACTTCAGGGCAGAACCAACCCAACGTCGCCTATACAATTACCGACACTAAGCTAGATGTCGAGTTCTTTCACAAGGGTACAACCACTCCCTACACTCTTTGTGTTTTGAGGACTAAAACACTAACCACACTCACTAAGATAAATGATACAAATGATGATGTGTGAATTACACAAAGATCACACAGTAACTATACTAAAGGTTTACACGTCTGTGTTGAACCTTGATGCTTAATCTTCTTTGCTACAAAAGAAAGATCAAATGATATGAATGAATGATGTTAGTAATATGAATGAGTATGTACTTAAGCTATATGAGTGATAAGAAGGCCAAGTGATCAGCTTGTTATTTATAGGCAAGCTGATAAACACTCGGCGGATCCGGCGGATCCCTTAAAAGGGATCCGTCATTTATGTCGAAAGGATCCGTGGGTATGCCAGAGGTAAGACAGCTAAGAGATTTTCCAAATCTCTCCAATCTTTCCATATCTTTGTGTTGTCATATCAAGATCTTCCAATGTCAACTATCTTACTTGAAGATCTATCCAAGATATTACAAGATCTTACCAAGATTACATGTATGATGCATGCCATGATGTCATTGTATCATTTTAGAAATAAAGTTTCCTTTTAAGGAAATAAACATGTAGATGTATGAAATGTATTTCCAAGTAAACTTGTGAAATGTAAAATGTGTTCTAAAGAGATTTTAGCTAATATTTATAATTTGCTTAAAGATATACTTTGTAATTGTCATTAACAAAACTAAGTAAAGATCGTAAAATATAAATAACGTTTTTAGGACTATATTTGTATTAACAAGGTCCTTCAATAAACAGTTTCCTAACCTAATTTAACCCAAAAGATGTTCTTCAGCTCTGTCAAAATCCTGCTCAACACATCTTTCCAAGCTCGAAATAGTTGTTTCGCTTATTCATCGGTTTGGAGGTGCAAAGCATTACCAAATCGAGTTCAGTCCCTCAAGCCTTCAGTAGCTCTTCCTAGGAATGTGATGTTGAAACGCAAATCTCTGACATGATCACTGCAGGTGCGCCATGTAGTTTTGAATACTCTTCTGCCGAAAGAAATCACTGCCAGTCTTCCAACTGAGCCGACCTGGTCAAACCGTCATCTACCACTCAATTCGTGTTGTCCTTCCTAAATGTGCGTGGAATTTCTGTTACCAAATCCCTGAATGTTTAATCTCACTTCTACATATGAACATCCAACACTAAAGAAAACCATTTGTACGCTGATACTGAATCTTAACCTGTTGACACGCCAACCACTTCACCACTAATGTAGTCACAAACGTCTTCATACCATTCCATCAAAATTTCTGCTGCAAGTCTCTACACATAATAGTACAACTAAGATGAGTAGAGCAAATATCGTGCTTCAATCAAAATCGCTTCCTTCAAGTATTCTAACGTAGATCATGCTTCACCGTCTTGCTCCCGAGCTTCTTCATGCCTGTCACCAGTCACTCCCAAGCCATGCGTCGGATAGTTCACTTCTTGCTGTTCTAACTGTACCAACAATCTTCCCGTGTTCCATAAGGACAATAGTTAAGTCCCCTTCTTGAGTAGAAACAATTCTCTTTTCAGCTTCTCAAAATTTCTCCTCTCATTCTTCATCCCAATCCAAAATTTACTCTTCGAGAGTATAACATATAGCTTCTTCTAACGTAGAAACCTTAACATAGAATACGAAGATGATTTTCGTGTTTCTCTTTCGTCTCTGAATATACCAATATGTCATACTATGACAAATTTTCCAAGTATTCATGAAAGACACAATTCATCAAGTTCATAGGAACAGTCGGAGCAGTAGCCAATACGATTGGCATCACAATAATCATAGAGATCAAAACGAATACGGAAAGCAATTCTAGGAACATCTCGCTCCTTTAAACGTAACTAAAAAATAATCAGATCTAAAATTCATCATTGGGAAAACTTCACACTCTGGAGTTGATTAATCAAATCTCCGATTCGAGGTAACGCGTAACGGCTCTAACCACAATACTATTCAGCTTCCCGAGATTACTACACAACTTCATGCTATCATCATCCTTCTTCATGAATACAACTTGAGTACACCACGGATACACACTCAAACGGGTAAAACCTCTTTCTAAAAGATGGTCCTTCAATTCTCTCCATTCAACCGATGTCATAAGATACGGAGTTTCAGAATTAGGAAAAACATTGCTTTTATACGGATAGAGTTTTTGAATCAACTAACTTACTGATCTCAGACAATGCTCAAGACATCCTATGATCCCAATAAGTTCAAGTTATATGATGTAACTATTATCACGTTGGCCAGGCGTCATAATACTTGCATCATATACACGTGCCTTTATTGCAATCACAGTCTATCTCGAGTCGTGACTAAACAAATTCTCATACCCAGATCAAAACAAATTCACATTCAAATGGAAGTCTTTATAGTTCATTTAGGAATACATTACGAAAATTTCAACCAACCGAGTAACTCTTGAGTCGAGTTTCATCAAACGAAAATATCTTCGCAACCGCGACAGATTAACGTACGATTTTTTTTATAAACCGATGTGATCATAATTATTTACGAGGTTGGGAACCATGGTACAGAGTTCGAGTTTCTCAAATCGCCAAAGATTACAAATCTAATATGACTGTTGTTAGCATCTCGATGCTTAGTCAACCAAATCCATATTCAGAATCATATCGAATCGGACATCCCCAAAGGAAACAGATTAACAGAACAAAACTTATCTTCAAATATTTTCAAAACGTACTGGACAATTCCGATACTCGTGACGGATAATCACAAGTCATTCTCATAGAAATAGAAATGAGTAAAGCAGATTCTAATAGTGCAGAGGGGACCTTAATATGCTTAGCAAGAGCAAGGGAAACTACAGAATGTGTCGAACACATAAGATTCATACATACAGTAAAACCTCTATAAATTAATACTCGGTAAATTAATAACCTCGATAAAATTAATAATTTGTCGAGTCCCAACTTGGGGCCTGTACAAATTTGGACCCCAATCGATAAAATAATAAGATAATAATTTTTTTGAAACCCCAATGTATCTATATTAGTCCCAACGAAACTATAAATTAATAATTACTAAAAATTCTATATGTATATATGTGTGTGTGTGAGATGCACTTCAAAATCCTAAGATTGTTTAGTAAAAAATGAATCCATAGTCACTTGTTTTTTTGTTGAACTTTAAATCTATATTTGAGTTTATCTTAGAATCTCTTTATTGCTCTAAAGAGTTGGTGCAATGTCTTCTCGTATTGCAACAAAAGTGTTAATTTTATTTTCATAAAGTGTGAATGTGAATTCATAAAATGTTAATTGTAACTTGTTTTTCAAATTTATTTTTCGTCTCTAATGACTATACATTGTAACTAGCTAGTGTATTAGAGTTGAAAATTTAATGGCCATACCTAAAACATCTTTAAATTAATAAATTATTAATTTATCGATATAATAATATCTCGTTAAATTAATAAAATATCCCGGTTCCAACACTATTAATTTATAGAGGTTTTACTGTATACGGATTCTCTGAACGAATGAAAGGTATCCAATGAATCATAAACGACTCGGAGATCGAAATTCAAAGAATGCGGTCACATCAGAGAGTGAAACCTGTAAGGCATTACTACGAAAGTCTCAAAGCATTCTAAACTTATGTGATCACTAAACTTATATTGCATATCTGGCTAATTTCCTAAGTCTCCGGAACGAATGGTCTTATAAGAGCCTAACTGAAAGCAGAGGCATAAATCAAAGCGGCGCGGAAGAAAGATAAATAATCAAAGTCTTATCGCATAATCTACCCAATCCTCACCGGTCATAACTAAAGTTTCTACAGGGAACCCTAAGGCAAAACTTCAAGGGTTGTCTTATAATCTCTTACAGTGGAAGCCTAAGGGTCCAAACTTCACAGGTCAAGGTTTTATGTACTACAAGTCGCAGCCTGGGCTCTGATACTATAATTGCAACACCCCAATCCGACAAGGGTTAAGATATCACATTCATGGTGTCAAACAGAACATACACAAACGGAAGACTTTAACAATACAATTAAATTCAAAGGTTACAAATAAAATCTAAGGTAAATGGAATACAAGGATTTCAATAAAGGTACAATATGTCTGGTAATGAAAATATCCAAGTCAACTCTAATCCAAGGTAGCTATCAAAGGTGTAGTCCTCTAAGGGCTCTTATGCACTCTTTACTCATATCCCAGCTTCCCTCTAAAACCTGCCGCAGGAAAAGAAATGCGGCTGAGCTTAAAAAGCCCAGTGAACAGATATATATAATAAACGAATAATCAAACATGTATATGTTAAGAAAGAGGAAACACAGGCTCCTGCTGAATCGAATATCATCTGTCAAAAGAATGAGAGATCAAGATCATCTGAACAAATATCATAAGTCAATTGAAATGGAGGAAACAGAATATGGTGCATTGGGGAATAACAGAAGGTATATCAAAATGTATCAAAGGTGTAAAGGTTGTCAGAAATCTACCACGAGCCCAAAAACATATCATATCATAAACATCATAATCATGGTCTTCATCAATACATAAGTAACATAATGGAGTAGCTAGCTCCCAGAAATGTGAAAGGCGTGTATTGCACACAGCACCAGTCACCAGAAATATATCATATATCATAACAGATCAGATCTAGGATGCATCCATACGCCCCTGCAGAAAATCATAATCATCGTGGCCATACATATTACATAACAAAAGGGACGGGGTGGAACATCACTCAACCACCCTAGAGTCATGCCATTGGTGCATCAATGACATGGTCATGGAACCCCCATGGCTAGTGATAGCTCGGGTATCAAACTGAAGGGTCAAACAGAATGTCATAGTAATGATACAGAATCTAAGGTCATCAGAAATATCATAATCATAGGTCCATATCAAAGGGTGCATAGCAAAGGTTCATAATCAATGGGAACATAGCAAGGTTCATAATCAATGGGAACATAGCAAAGGTTCATAATCAGGGAATATAGTAAAGGTTCATAATCAGGGTTAATAAATCAGAAGATGTGAAAGGAATCATGAGAAACCATATAAGAAAGGTCAGAATATCTGTACCTTATGCCAAAAGACAAACAGATAAAAGGTGGATCACAGAGAAACGAAAAGTCACTCCTTCTTCACCGAACCTATACAGATTAATAATCACATATTACTTATAAGCTTATTTTAATCAGATTTCATAATTTAGGTCCCTTTCTATTTTTAGAAACTTTCCATTTTTAGTAACTTTCCATATTTAGTAACTTTTCCGAATTAGTCATATTAGGGTTACAAATGATAATTAAGTAAGCTTTAAGGCTTATTATGACCAATATCGTAGTTTGGGATTTAAAGTGGCAACCTATCAAAGTTTAGGGTTCAACTTGTAGATTAATTTCATAATGACCCATTTAGTACTTAGCCGAATTAGAAACAAATACCGTTCTCAAAATTACTTTCGAAACTAATTCTTGAAACTAGACATTACCGAGACTCAACTCACACTCGAATAAAAGGGACACACATGCAAGACAAACACAAGAATTAACAAGACAAGATCGAATCACAAACCTTTTCTTTTAGAACCGATTACTACACCTACTATATATGTTTCATTCACATATAATACACATGTTTTAACCCCTTAAATCAACACATACATCACACACCTCATTCCACTTTTGTTTCCCAGATTGCAAACAAGAATAACATATGTTTATATCAATTTTGACCATGCATGAAATCCACCCAAAGCCATGCATATAATACAACTAAAACACGACACCACAAGGTTGCATGAACTCACATGTCCAATTTAACCACATGTACCCATAGTAACTTGTCTAATGGCACCAAATGACAGACTTTATAACTTCAGTTCCCATGCACATGCATGTATACAATCATAACCAACACACAAACTAGACACAACCCACTCTCTCATCATGCATATTATACACGATACTCTCACACTAACACTCAACTCCAAACCTCCTCATTTTTTGTATTTCCGAGGCATAACCCACCTTAGACCCTCTCGTATTACTGCCTTAGCGAGACCAGGACATTGGCGAGGCAAAATAAAAGTGGTGCGAGGGGGGGGGGTTTAACGAGCAGCCAAGAACAATGAACCAAACACCATTCGACCATGATTATGAACATCAAACGAACATTGGAGGTTACCTCAAGATCGTTTTTATTTTTATTTTTTTTATTTTTTTATTTTTTTGTTGGAACAAGAGACGCATCACAAACGACCAAGCCTATGAACCAAACAAGTAACCCTTCGAACAACCATCACTACGATCAAAACCCATTCTTCAAACTTCTTTGCCGTGCCTCTGATTATAAAAAATGGGTCGGTTGTTGTTTGTTTTGTTTTCCAAGTAATCGAATGGGAGCAGTGGGAGAAGAGGGTGAATATCTTTTGATAAAAAAAATGAGTGGAGGGATTCATATAATGGGAATGTTGTATAATAAAGGTGATTGATTTGGTTGAGAATAATAAAGAATTAAAGACTGATTGGGTGGGAGGTGATTGAGCCGAATTTTAAGGGATGTGATTTAGATATGATTATCAATTTAGCCGAAATTTATGTGGGTTAATAAGGAGGTGATTATCACTTTTAGTTTCCATATATGATTTCAAATGAGTGCGTACAGAATGAAATAAATTGGTCCTACATAACATACATGTCGTGTGATAATCTCTTAGGATAAGTATAATGTGTCGATTACATTCTTACTTAGGTTAAGGATACATTTATTTGTATTTAAGTTATAATGTCTAGTCTAGGATTTTATATTAATTCCAAGTGTATAACATAGGGTTTACATATCTTTTGTTTATCAAATAAACTTAGGTTATGCATTTTCATATTTCTTTTATTTATTCATGTGTTCTTGTAAAATTCAAATTATAGGGGTAATTTAGGGATTTTAACTGAATGGAAAATGAGGGTTTTACACCTCTCCTCCCACTTCGGCCTATACCCCTTCATCTCATAGTCCTACTCCATTACCCAGTGCCACTACTTCAGGCCCACATTCTGCTCTCACTCACGGCCCACTTCATGGATCTGATCCGAGCCTTGGTCCTTCAGCTCCTGACTTGACTCACACACCAACATCTACACCTGCTACTACACCTACCACTACTCCGCCAGCTTCACCAATCTCCTCTGCCAATTCCTCACCATTAGGGAGTCCTCAACCGACTCCTGATCCCGTTCCACCTCAACTTCCATCGCATCCAATGATCACACGTGCCAAAGCTGATATCTTTAATCCCAAACACCGTGTTGACTTGGCTCATACTGAGGTTATTCCTCTTCATCATGCCTTGTTTGCCTCAAGTGATCCAAAAACATATCATGCTGCTTCCAAAGATTCTAAATGGGTGCAGGCTATGGAAGCAGAATTGCGGGCTCTTCATAAAAACAATACATGGAATTTGGTACCACGACTAGCCAATATGAATGTCGTTGGGTCCAAATGGCTCTTTCGTACAAAGTTTAAGTCTGATGGGTCAATTGAGCGTTACAAAGCAAGACTTGTTGCTCAGGGTTTTACACAGGTGCCTGGTCTAGACTATTCTCACACTTTTAGCCCGGTTGTGAAAGCGGCCACAGTTCGGACCGTTCTTGCCTTAGCCATAATAAATGGTTGGATGCTTCATCAGTTGGATGTTAATAATGCCTTCCTGCATGGACATCTCACTGAAACTGTGTATATGGAACAGCCCAAGGGTTTTGTGGATCCTCAATTTACCTCTCATGTTTTTCAGTTACACAAGGCCATATATGGCTTAAAACAGGTACCTCGCGCTTGGTTCCATCGTCTAAGCCAGTTTCTCATCACTATTGGTTTTTCATGTAGTCGTGCGGACCCGTCTTTGTTTGTCTTCAAACGTGGTTCGTGTATCATGTACCTACTAGTGTATGTTGATGATCTCATTTTGACGGGAAATCAACAATCTATCATGAGATCCTTCATTACCTGCCTCAACAAAGAATTCGCTATCTGTAACCACTTGTAAAATTTCCTATTTACTATACAGAACTATTATCCTTTTTCCACGGGTAAATTTTTTTTTATTTGAATGTATCTCTCATCATATGTGACGTAGATCACATCATTGATAAACGTGCTCCCACAAGACCTGCCTAATGAACATAATGTTTATTTCATAAACATATCTATTACAAAATACTATTTACCATTTTACGATAAATCCTTAACGAACTTACAAAACAAAACATTCATTATCTGAATAGAGTTTCTATGAAACCCTAAAATCATCACAACACCAAATATGAACAACTAAACCTCAAAAAATAAAAATACAATATATCTGAGTTGATGTACAAGTTACTAAAGCACCAGAAACCCTAATTCTATTCTATTCCCGGTAAAACCCTAATTTCACCTAAGTGTTATTTTATGCATTCATTTCACAAACCCTAATTTATTTCTATAATATTTTTATAAAATATTAAGTTTACAAGTTATTTAAGCTATAGTACAAGTCATTTATGCATGAAATCATTTATTTACAAAACCTTTATTAAAATCTCATTTATATTATTTTTAAAAGCACAAAATACAAAATATTTATGCATAACTTTTATAAATTATATTTTCTAAACTCCTTAAATATTTTTACAAGTCTCTAAAGCCAAAGTACAAGTATCTAATGCACAAAAACTATAAATTTCATTTAATTACTTGTTAACATAATAAACTTTAACAAATAAATTTTATAAACTAACAAACTATTAAAAACATATTTTTCACATATTCTAAATTATAGTACAACTATATTAAGCATGTTTTACAACCCTCTTAAGCTCAACATATTTTTTTCCCATTTCTTATACAATTCGAATTACACAAAATGTGAAATAACCTTAAATATTTTCTAAACCACTAAACTCCTAAACTAACTAAACATGCCTTCTCCTAAACCTAAGATACTACTCACTAAAGCTCCTTGTACAATACTCTTAAGCCATACGCCCCTCCTCCTAAAAATTCTGGTTCGAAATCTAACTAGACAACCAAACAAAATTTTACATTCATTAGATACATTGTATTTGGCCATGAACACACTTCATGTCCTCTCCCCTCTCCTCTTTATTCTCTTCAAACAAGCCATCCATGTGTACACCTTCATTAGCAAGAATGCACCTCATTGGTAGTTAAAACTCTAGGCAACCATTCGACCACATCATCCCATTTCCCCTCCTATCCAAGTGGCATATCTCCTCATTTCTGTCAGCCTTTGTCTCAAGACCTTGTCTCCTTATCCCTCCTCATAAAACCCTAGAAAGCCCTAAACATTCACTCCTATATATAGCAGTCGTATATCCCACTTTAACACACACCAATTTCAACTAAACCTCTCTTATAACACTCGAACCACATCAAACACAACCTCACAACATAAGACTCCAGTGATCACAGAAGAGGAGGAACCTTTGTCAAGCCCATTTTCAGCCATAAAACCCTAAACAAATCCAACTTAAGTAAGTATTACTAACCTTTCTTATTTCAGTTTTACTTATGTCATTTATTCTTAAACACATCTAAAAACATTAGTAAATAACATCTAAAATATACCATAACCAAAAACTTTACTTTTGTTTTTGCTTTGTTCCTTTCTATTCGACCAGTATATACAAGCACACCTAAGATATTCGAAACAATGATTAAACAAACCACTAATATGTAAAACATGTTAGAACACATCAAATATGATAGTAACATGCATGAAAAACTAGAAGAAGAAACCCTAAAATCATTAAAACCCTAATCGGGTTTCTTTCTGTGCCTAATCGAACAGAAAACTCACCCCACAGCCCATGTTTTGACCTTTAAAACGACTATTTAAAGTTCACTAAAATTTCTGATTTTCGGGGTAACTAAAGTCCACCTAGCTAGCTTGAGATAGGAAAAAGAATCATTGAAAATGGTCAAATATTCAATGAGATATCGAGTCTTAAAATCTGCTTTATATCGCTACAAATAGAAAGTGATTTTCAGTTATTAAGTTTTCTATTTCACTTGACCAATCACCCTACTTATGACCTGATTTTCGACCCTCAAACGACTTTGGAAAAATCTGATTTTCAGCGTGTCTAAAGTCCACCCAGCAAACTTTAATTAGGAGCAATAATTTCGTAAAAAGATCAAACGAGTCGAAAGTTATTTAAGTCTAAAGTTTTGCCCATATCGCTATAAATAGAAGTTAATTTCCAGTTATTATTTTTCATACTTATTGACCCAACCACCCAACTTCTAACCAAACTTTCGACCCCTATTTTATCCCTATAAATTTTAAGTTTCTGGCATACTAGAGTTCATATAATGAACTTAAATTAGAAAGAAGAATTTTGAAAAACCGTCGAGTGGTTCAAAAGTTATTCGAGTTCAAATTTGGTCGATCACTAGTCTAAAACCTATTTTCAGAATTCCATTTAAAATATGTTCGACTACTCGACTTTTGGAACTTATTTCGAACACCAAACGAATTTTATAAATTATGATTTTTGACATGTTTAAAGTCGACCTAGGTGACTTTTTATAGAAACCAAGAGCTCGTTAAATGGTTCCGTTTTCGTTAAGTTATTCGCGTCCAAAGTTCTAGCCAAGTCGTGTATAACATAAGTGTGATTTTTTTATTTAATTAAGGTTTTCATGTGTTAATTTCGTAAATAAATATTATCAAGGGTATTTTCTGTCAATAACAAATAAAAAGGGGTGAAAGTGTTATTTTTGAAACTTGAGGGTAGAAACTGTCATTTTCCAAAAGTCCAGGGTGTAAACTATCATTTAACCAAACCTTAGGGATTAAAGGGTAACTTTTCATAACCACTATTTTTATCATTTTTATTTTTATTTTCCCACTCAGTATAAACATGACATGTTTATTTTATTAACGAACGAACGAAAGATATATATTTAACAAAACTTATAAATAAAAGATAAGATAAAATCTTACTTTTGAAACTACATATTGGCTCAAGTAAGCATATAACCATAAATCAAACAACAAAACAGAACGAAATGAAATAAACTATAATCATTAGAAATGATTACTAAATATTGGCATAATAACCCAGGTTCTTTGACCGGAGACGTTTATCAACTTTCTTTCATTTGTTTTCCATCCAGACTGATCAGGTGAGTTCGTAACCCCTTCTTTCACTTGTTTTAAATTACTTTTGGGGGAGATACATGCTTAACTATTTTTATATACTCTAAACTTTTATATGGATTATCGTGAGTTCATAACCCCTACTTTTACATGTTCTGAATTATTTTTTTGGGGAGATACATGCTCATAACACTTACAAACATTGTTCGCATTTACATGACTTATGAATCACTAATGGACTTTTTCCCGTATTAAACACAAGTATTATTCCAACGTTATCCTTATTTTATTGCCTTACGCTAAGTTTAATCAAAGCCAAAAGACCTCCCATCATGAACCTCTAATCACCGACTCTCTTAGGGTGAGCGCGAATATTGTGGATAGTACTATTGGGCTGACAACCCCTTTGTGTTACCGTAACGTAACCCAAAGCATTATATTTGAGATGAATAAAGAGATGTGGCAATCTCCTACCCGGGGGCATGGTTACCTAAATTTAATTATGGGGTAACTAATACATCATTAGCTCATGACTGTTGATGTTCTGTTAATGTTTTGCGTTTCATGAGACTTAGTGCAATAAAATACATCTTTCCCTAATAATAATTGTATGTGTGGCAATTATTATATTAGATCATGTGTTTAAATGATTTTCAACAGAACTGAGTAACGTATTTCTGAATAACTGGACAAACGAATTTCTGAACCATTCAACAGCGTATTTTTGACAACAGAAACTGGCTTACTTTTGAATAACTGGAACCATCATATTTCTGAATAAATGAAACATTTTCATTTACGAAACTTTATGAATTCACTCAACCTTTGTGTTGACGTTTTAGCATGTATTCTCAGGTTATCGGAAGCATGGATTGGCACGGGATTGGCTATGGACTATGTTATCATTCAAACCAATAATATATTTTTATTAATGTATTTTGAGAACCTCCTGCTGGGACCTGCATATTGTAACTCTGATATAAATGAATGATAACAATTTTTACCTAAAAACGTCTCTTTTCGAGTCATTTTCTATCATCATGACTGTGAACTGTGAAGTAGCACCCCAACTTATATTTCCGCTGCGAATATAAAAAACGGGGGTGTTACACTATCAAAGATCTTGGGAAACTCAACTATTTTTTGGGTCTGGAGGTTACCTACACTCAAAATGGGCTATTCTTAAATCAATCTAAATACACATTAGATATTTTGGATCGTTCTAAGATGTTGGATGCTAAACATGCACCAACACCTTTAAGCACCAATGTCTCTTTTATTTCTGCAGGTACTTTATTTTCAGATGCTACACATTATCGTTCCATTGTAGGTGCTCTCCAGTATTTGACGATCACGAGACCTGACATTGCTTATGCTGTGAACCTAGTCAGTCAGTTTCTTCATGCTCCCACCACTGATCATTTTCTAGAAGTGAAACGGATTCTTCGCTATCTCAAGGGAACACTTGCATTCGGTCTTCACTATAGTCGGCCAACACATACTTCGTTACTTGGTTACTCTGATGTTGATTGGGCTCGCTGCTTAGAGACTCGACGATCTACCTATGGTTATTCTATTTTTCTAGGTGGCAATCTTATTTCATGGAGTGCAAAGAAACAACCTACTGTTGCTCGGTCCAGTTGTGAATCTGAATATCGTGCCATGGCGAACACGGCTGCTGAAATTGTGTGGTTGACTCATTTACTACAGGAATTACATGCCTTACCACCTGATCGACCAACAATTTTGTGTGACAATCAAAGTGCTATTTTTCTCACTCAAAACCCTGTCTCGCACAAACGGGCAAAACATATTGATCTTGATTATCATTTCTTGCGTGAGCTCATGGCTGCTGGCAAACTTGCTACTAAATTTGTTCCTACCAAGCTTCAGGTGGCGGACATTTTCACTAAAAGTCTTCCAAGTTCTCAATTCAACATCTTCCGTCAAATGCTTCGTATTGGTCCCCCACCGTTCCGCTTGCGGGGGGATGTTAGATAATTATATATTTATGGATTGTTAATGTTTAATTGTATAAACTTTACGTACTTAGTTGTAATATTTGTGTCCTATATATAGTCCCTTGTAACCTTCTTTGTAAGGTAGAGAAACAGAGTTAATTGCTCATTCATTCGTGATTCACGAATTGAACACACTCTTTTGAACAAAGTCCTTTGATATATGGTTGAAGTTTTTTGTCTTTCAGTCTTTCACTAACAAATATTGGAAATCTTTTGTGTGGAGTAATATCTTAAGTACTTAAGCATGTATTACATCTCTTAATCTCTTAAAAGTTCTTAATTTTTGAATAATATTTTTTTCTTATTATACCCCTTATTATAAATGGCAAATTAGCTCAAACTTAATTAATATAATTTTCAAAAAAATCATACTAGTCTCTAATATACAAACATCATACCCTTCTTTTCGCTCTTGTCTTAATTTAAAGTTAATTTTATGAAAATGAAAACGAATGATCAAGAAAATGTTAATGTTGAGGTTAGCATATTGTGTCAAAATATAACTATAACTATCTATCGCTATAAAATCCTGTTGCTATTCACGAGTAATCGTCTAGTATAGTTAAAAAGGTTTGTAAATTATTATGTTTTGACAATTACACCATGAATATGTAACTAAACATGTGATAATTTATTGAAAGGGTTTAACTTTCTATAAGGTGGAGCTTTGTATAATTATTGGAAGGATGATGTATCTCGTTGGTCCCTAACGTTGTTCGAAATCTTGTGAATATGTAGGGTGTTTTTCTTAAAAGTAGCAGTGAGTAGTAGCAGTGAGCAGTAACATTTTTTTTTTTTTTTTAAATAAAACCGTTTGATAATATATGTAACTGTAATTATAAATGAGAAAAAATGACGTAAAATGATATGTACATATTTAAGTAGAACATGGTTCTACATGTAAAATGGTCGGGTATTGCTTACGTACAAGACAACAATATGGTTATATCTAACCTTCATTTGTGGCCAAATAATCACGATATATGCATCTACTGATGCATCCATAGCAAGAAAACACAGAAAAACAGACTAAACTGTTACAACTTACCGCTTATTTGCCTCAGCTTCTTAAACAAGCATTGAAGAATTAGTCTTCCTAAAAAATAGTCACAACTCACCGCTCCTTGCTAAACGAACACAAAAAATCAAATTGCTCATCGCTCCTTTAACAAACGACCACTAAAAATCAAAATGCTCATTGCTCACCGCCTGAAAAAGCTCTGCACTGCTACGCGCCAAACATACCCTACATCTTCTTTTAGATGCCAATCAAAAGTTGTTTCAATCATAACCTGATTTTCTTCATCCATAACTCGACTATCGTCAGAAACACAATGATTTTCGTTATCTATAACTTGATTTTCGTCCTCCATAATATGATTATTATCCATTTATAACAAACTGTTTGTCAATTAATAACTTCAAACCTAAAACAAATCAGAAACCTAAATTTGATCCCAAACTTGGAATATTATGATTGCTTACGTAGATTTATGATGAAGTTGACACTTACTGAATGCTTTTAAGTCGATTTGATGATTAATTTCGATTATGTGTTTGTGTGTGTTTTTATGAAAGTCAAAACCCTAGTTTCTTTTTTTTTGGTGAATATATGTTACACCAAAAAATCGGGTTTTAAGCGTTTATTTACCAAAGTGCTATTAAATGTATTTGACCACAATTTTTATGAGTCGGGAGACTCAATATGATTGGTTAAACAACGGAAGTTAAGTTGTAGTCAAACTCGGTAGTCAAACCATAAGTCAAATGATAAGTTATAAATTGGTGAAAAGTATTATGTGGCTCAACTTAAAAGGAAATGAACCTGGAGGGCCTAATGTGGCCAAACTAGAAGAGATGAGACTTAAGGGACCATAGTTGCCAACTAGGCAAACTTCTAACTAACTTATAGTTAGTCATATGCTGGATAATTCTAAAACCTTCCAAGAGTTCTATGTGTGTGTATAGTGTCGGCAAGAAGAGAGAAAGATGAGGGAACAATGATTCTTGGATGATCATTTAAAGAAGAATTAAGACACTAATCAAAGAGATAAATCCCTAGTCATGATCCTACATCAAGTAAATAATTATTTTTGATTATTTGAGTTAAGGTTTTTGAGATTCAATTGGGTTTTGGGTAATTGATATTATATAACCTGTAATACACCGTAATTTTTCAGACTAATTTTTAAATAAAAAATTATATTTATTATTTCTTAAGTTTCACTTTCGGACTTTTCCGAACTTATTTGAATCGAATACGAGAAGTTATCTCGCAAAACGTGAAAACCGCACACAACGCGTACCGGCGCAACCGTAACTCGACAAACATTTTAATGTGATTTTCATACTATTTATGAGAAGATAGTCGTGTAAATACTCGTTTTTCGTGGAAAAATTATTTTGAACGCAACGGTATAAATTTCGAATTTCCAATCGATCGTTTACTAACTCAAATGGGCCCCACACCTTAAAGTCATAAAAGATTGCACAAATTACAAGTTTGGACCCCAGAACAAATTAACACCGCCACCCCTAAACTTTAATTAATGGCAGATTTGGCCCCTAGGGTTTCCTTGACACTATAAAAGGGCCCAAATTAGGGTTTCCTTGTCATAATAACATACACTTACTCCCACTTCTCTTTCCATAAGTTTTCCGGCGCCGTCACCGGTGCTCCGACCAGATTCTGGCCATCGGTTTTCCATGCCGCCGTCGCTCAAGGGTTTAGATCAAGGGTCGCTTGGTACGGATCTAGTACGAAGGGTCACGTTGGGAGATTTCTAGAGATGATTTGGGTTCGTAGCCACCACATCAGTCACGTCTTCATCACCACGCCTCTCATCTCCATCTCATCTCGTTGTGGTAACTACAAACCCTCGTCATTATTTTCTTAATTATTTTAGTTTAACCGATTATAAATATATTTTTGTTATCATCTTCGTGGATAACTTGGATTTAAAAACACAAAGCTATTTCATATCCTGTTTTGTGTGGTAAAATCGACTAGAAATGGTGTTATTTGTTTCGGTTTGTATTCGGGTCGGTTTATACTCGACTAGTCTTCGGGTCAAACCCGTGAGGGTCACGGGTTGAGCGTGGTTTACTTATTTGTCTATCTTGGTCTCAGTTGAACATTTTAAATTGGATTCATAAATTTTGTTTTTGTTATGTTGCGGTTATACAAAATCTGATAAGGGTGTGTGTGCTCGTTTGTTGTCGGTAACCCAAGACTCACCCAAAGGGGGTGTTTGCTTGTGCTCGGTAAAACCAAAACAACCCAAGGGGATTGTTTGACTCACTCTTGGTCAAGGAGAAAACCCACACAGGGTTGTTGTTGTTGTCAGTGGGGTAAAAGAACACACAAGGGTGTGATTTGGTTCGGTTTGTCAACAAACGAAAACACAACGGGTATGTTTGTTTGAATCGGTTTAACAACAACCCGAGAGGGTTGCTTGTTCTATTGTTTTCGGTCCGCCATTACAACACCGAGAGGTGTTTGTTGCTTCGTTTTACTGCAGTCGATTGGTAACACCCAAAGGGTGTGTTAGTTTGGCTAGTTGGGCCTCAAGCCCACATGAGAAATAAGGAGTGTGTTTGGTTTTCATTTTGGGTTGAGCCCACTACCACAAAAAGTATATCCGGTTTTGTTTTAATAAGTAGGTTGTGTTTTGTTTTATTAAATTTGTTAATTTAAAACTGTAATAATATATACTTACAGTTATCGAAATATTTAACTAACGTAACTTCGTCATTAGTTTGTGATCATTGGTACATTTCGGTTACTCTTGGGAATGATACTTGGATACGGACTAAGCATATACATAATGGACATAATATAACAAATTGTGACTCAAATCATTTGGACAAACCATTGGACTTGCATCGAATCATTTGGACAAATCATTAGACTTGCATCGAATCAATTGGACAAATTATTAGAATTGAAATGGACTTGGTTTATTGGAAATAACAAACCTGTAACAGGCTTAAGAATAGTGAAACTTAATTAATCAACTTCATTTGTAGAGGCATATTGTTTGAAACGGGATTTATTAAACGATAAATGTTGTTTATTGGAAATTGTTGAAAAATATTGATTTGAGAAATTGAGTTTTATTGAAGTCACAATGACTTGGAAACGTTGTACAAATGGACGCATCATGCCAAAATTTATAAAACTTTCTAGACTTATACTTTGATTTCGAAAACCTTTTATTTTATAAACTCGACAATAATCGAAACTTTTAGATCTATTAACTTGTAAACTTTTACTATGTGATATACTAATTTGAGTTTTCTTATAAAACTTAAATTGCCTTTCCAAAACTTTATTGATTATTTCCAAACTATTTGGGATTATTGGGCAAATACCGAAACGTACTAATTGACTTACTTTATTGACATCTTCCTTTGTCACTATTTTCCTTGACTTATTTTGTCATTCCTTTCTCGACTCAAGTTCTCGTCCGTACTTTTCTCGACTGTGTCGATTTTCTATTCCTTTTTGGCGTGAGTATTCTTGAGTCTATGCTTTCTGACCACCACACGAAATGTTGAAACATAACTTTTCTTACGAGCAATGATACTAAACTTTTTATATACAATGATACGAGTCTTCCACGAAAACTAAAATGTGTTATCTTTTGAAACTCATAAGCGTTGAGTACTTTTTGCATGTCATATTTTAAGACAAGCTTATATTCATTAGGTTATGCCGATTCCGTATTGTTGAGCTATACTTGTTTACATTATTCTGCCATACTCCTTGGCACCGTTGCGTTACTTACGTCACTACATTACAAGGTGAGTTCATGGCCTCTACTTTTTTCTTGTTTTGAAATACTTTTTGAGGGAGAATACATGCATACTTTACTCATTCGTTTTACTCGAACTCCTTAATTAAATTACACTCATACATGATTTAATTACTCGGAAGCATTCTCTGCTTTGCTTTAATACTTGTTTGATTTCTTGAATGCAATATTATGTACTCATTACATACTTGATTTTTACTCATGGACACAAGTGCTTGAAAACATATATGTAAGTTTATAGCCCCACTTTACTTATACATGTTTTACAACTATGGGGTGAGAAACATGCAAAACATTTTCTGGACCACAATAATGTTTTATTTTCTCAAAACTATTGTGTAGTTAGCCTAAGCCCCTGAACCCACTGTTATGCCTACCTTCATGAACCGTTAATTCCCGCTGGGAAGCGCGATTGATATAAATAAATCTATTGGGGTGACTCCCCCGTTCGGTTGGCCAGACGGGTCAATGCGAGCGTATACCAAGTCGGACTACGAGTGTATTGGGTTAAACACTCGCTATGGGCCCCTGATTATTATTTATGTGCTACATTGTAGTGCACTGAACTGTCGAGCTTCGATTGCATGAACTTAGTGCTAGCGTAATAGACTCTTACTTTGATGTGTCATTATATTCGTTGTAATGGTCACATACCTTGCTTATGGTTCAACTCTATATTGTTTAATACTTATGGTCTACTCTACTAATACTTTTTCATGACGCTGTGAGTGAAGCAGTGGTCACTAATACTAAACTTGATTTGTATGTGAACAATTATTCACACTCGAAAACCTTGTGGTCCACTTTATTAATTTACCTAAAGGTAAACTTTATTTTCATAACCAGCTACCTAGCGCAGTTGGCCACCAGCTACCTTAGAAGCATGGGCCCAGCCACGTGATGTCTTGATCCAGCAAAGGACGCGAGTTCGAATCCATTCCGCAGCATGGTTGGGTATTGGGTGGAGGTATTTCACAGGCATCAAACCTTTGCTGGGTAAGGTTGATGGGTACCATTATGGTACACATGGTTGAGGTGTCCCTGCTAATCTACACTTTTTGATCCAACTTTATTTTCATGACATTGTGAGCGACACAATTGTCACAAAACTTTTTATTGAACTCACATTATTTTTACCAGCTTTATCATAAACCTATGAACTCACCAACCTCGTGTTGACACTTTTAGCATGTATTTTCAGGTTTAAGGCGATAGCCTAGTTGTGGAGGCTTTTGGCATGGCATGGCATGGTCATAGATGACTCTGATGTATTTGGGACCGCTTTATTTCTTTCATGGGCTTATATTTCCGCACTATTTTTAGAATGTTGTAAACAAAATACTTTAGAATATGAAATTCCTTTTAAACGGTTGAGGTAAAACCGTTCTTTGTACTTTTTGTTGTGATACCAACTGAGTAGCACCCAAACATATATGCTTACGCTAAACCAGATTTTGGGGGTGTTACATAACCTATATTGAGCTGTTTGTGATGATGTGCTAAGATTGTTTAATGGTTTAAGAGTAAATTGGTGATTTAAGAAATTAGGGTTCATGAACCCTAATTTGGGAAATTGGGTAAAAGGTATTTAAAGGCTTATTAAAAGGTTATAATAATTATGGGTTAAGTTATCGTGATTAAAGTTAGTAAATTTATGGTTTAATTATCATATGATCATTATATGATTATATAATGATTAGAGGTGTTAAAAGGTGAGCTATGGTTGTATTAACCATTGTTATAGTAGTTTGATTAGGTGTTATGTTTATATGATCTTGGCCTAGATTGCAAGAGATGAGAATGATGACATTGATGATGATGTTGGTATATTGATAACTTAGCTTGGAGCTAAGGTAAGTAACTTGGTTACTATGTGCTTAATATGGAAGTTATTATATTATGTGATTACGAATGAAAGTGTTAAGATTGCTTATAGTTGCTTAGAAAGTGTGATGAATTAAGGGATTCAATTAGTTGGATGTTATATAAGTAGTTTTGGATTATGGAAGGATTGAGGTATGTGTTAATGCTTATATGTGTGATATGTGTGTTATAGATATGTGGTCATAGTATATGTGATTGGTAAAGTGTTAGTATGCAAGAATGGATTGTTTAGTGTTGGATTAGTTGTTAAGTGTTCATATTTGCTAATATGATGATTGACGTGTGAGAGGATTCGACACACGGTTAAGGTGGTTAAACCTTGTATACTTTGTGTGTAATGATATATTGAGTTTATATGATTAAGTACGCGGAATTTACTTAATCACACTTAGAAGGTTATGTATGTTATGGAAATGGAAGAATTATGTTTGTTACTTAACAATGAACAAAGAAAGTTTATCACCAAACGATTCAATATTATTCAAAATAATACGAGTGATCTTGAAAATATCACTAGGGTTACAAAGACCTTGAATCTTATGCTTCTAGATTTGTGATATATGTTTTTGTTTGTTCTATGTCTTAACAGATATGAGTTCTTAATTAAGCATATATGCACCTTATCAATCACTAGTCTAAGATCTCTTTTATAGTCCAAGAGATCTCTTACAATATTGCTTTATGTCTAATCAACACTTGTCTTACAAAAGGTCAAGTCGAGCTAGCGTATAGAAGATTATATCTCTCAAGTTGTTCAAATGAATTAATGAAAGCACATGCATCAACTTGTTGACTGAGAACATATCTAGATATTATTTTTGCATAAGAGTGACTAATACAAATAATATCTTCTTCGATCTTATCCTTGTAGCAGCTCTATGACTCACTGATCAGCAGTACCATTTTCTACTAGCAGTACCTTCTACTTGAACTAGCAGTACCTTCTTGTTCTAGCAGTACCTTGATCATGAACTAGCAGTACCTTCTTCTTAAAGTATTTTCCAATACTCTAACTTCAGAATATTTAATTCCCAACAATCCTCCCCTAAACATGTGAATCATTTCAAACATGTTTTCTGAATTAAATGAGGACTTGAGAAGATCTTTCAAACACTTCATGAATCTGAACTATTCTTCTTATTCTGAACTGATCTGCTTTGTTCTTCTTTGACTTCAGCAATATCAAAACATTGAACCAAAAGATGGTGCAATTTTCCTTGGATGGAGGAATTGTAAGAGGCAATGATTTCAACAAGTGAAATCATCTATCAGCATGCCTTTGCAAGTGATGAACAAACATAATGAACTGAATTGAAACTTTCATTCGTTTGATCTAGATAGAACTTTCTCCTTTAGGAATGCTTCATCCCTTCTGAATATATGATCTATTCTTGTCATTTTCAACCTCTATGTCATCATCTTGTATGCTCTTATCTTCTCCTTCCTTTTATTGGATTATTCTTCCTTCTCTGGGCAATTATTTCCTTCCCTGAGATTATAACCTCCCCTGAAGCAAATAACTTTTGTTTCCTCCCCTTGTTTGGAAGATCTCACTATGTACCTTTGACTGATCTATCAATGTGAACTTGTTGTCAGACAATATTGTACATGAAGCCATCAATTCCTTAAAAGTTTAAGTTGCTGTCCTCATCACTTCTAGGTGTGTTAACTCCTATGAGAGGTGAATCAGTGGACATTTCGATTCATGATCCATCAATGGATGGTTTTTGTGAATCTCTTGAAAATTTGTTTAAGAAACTTTTGCCTTAGCAGTATGTTCATGATTTTAGAATTGAAAAATCATACTACTTCCAACCATTTTGAAAGGATTAAGTGTGTAACAGACACTTAATCAAAATTTCGGTTTAAAGCAACCTCTGGTTGTGTGAGAACCAATATTTTTCAGTTATAAATAACTGCCTGTGTAAAGATAAATCTATTCAAAATATTTTCTTGACAGGGTTTCCAGCTCATAGTAATTGTTGCCTTTAACACAAGTGTTAAATTCACTTTTACTAGCTGTTCTTTCTATCAGATGTCCTTAGACTTGCTCATTATACTTGAAAGTATAAAATGATAGAAAGTGAGTTGCATCAGTTACTATCTGATCAACTAAGTCATCAATTCAATGTGAAATATCATAACTAGGTTTCAAGAAAGAAGTTTTAAGGAGTTTAAATTCCTAAACTCAGTCCATCATAAACCTACTATTAGCAACTGGATAAGCATTATGCTGCTCCCATTTCACTTGAAATCTCCTTTGTGTTCACATATTCATACCTGAAATAGTTAGTCTAAAACCAAAAGAACAATGTACAAAGTACTTGTCTTGCATTAGAATAAGCATAGGACCAACTGTATGAATAACACAATTTACATTTTTGCACTGGCAGCACCTTGTGTGCTTAGCAGTACCTTATGATATATTAGCAGTACCTTATAAATTCAGCAGTACCAACAAAAATTTATGTACATAAAACACATTATTTGAAAAGATTTAAAGATTAAGCATTCCAATAATTGCTACCAAGTACTCAAATCTTCCAACATCAAAAGCTTTTGTAAGTAGATCTGCAAAATTGTATTCTGAAGCAATTTTCATTGCTTGAATTAATCTTTTCTCATTGCAATCTCTAATAAAGTGATGTCTAATTTCAATGTGTTTTGTTTTAGAATGTTGCACTGGATTTCTAATAATACAAATTGTACTACTATTATCAATATGAATAACAGTGTTTAAGAAATTGTACCCATAGTTAAGAAGTTGGTTTTGAAGCCATAAGACTTGAGCACATCAACTTGCAGCAGCTATATATTCAGCTTCAGTTGTTGAATTTGCCACACTTGTTTGCTTCTTACACTGCCATGAGACAAGTCTACATCCAAGGAATTGACATCCTCCAGTTGTTGACTTTCTGTCCAAGCTAGCACCAGCATAATCACTATCTGAAAATGCTACTAAGTCAAAAGGAGAGTCTCTAGAATACCATATACCCAACCTTGGTTGTCCTTTGATATATCTAAAAATTCTCTTGACTGCAGTTAAATGAGAAACCTTTGGAGTTACTTGAAATCTTGCACAAGCACAAACAGGGAACATGATGTCAGGTCTAGATGATGTAAGATACATCAAAGAGCCTATCATAGATCTGTAAGTGTATACATCTACATTCTCTCCATCTTCATCTTTCAGAAGGTGCTTCTCTGAGTCCATTGGTGTGCTTGCCATTTTTGAATCAACAAATTGAAACTTTCTAAGAATTTCTGCAACATATTTATCTTGGGAGATAAAAATACCTTCAGATGATTGTTTAACTTGCAAACCCAAAAAGAATGTGAGTTCTCCCATAGAACTCATCTGAAACTTATCATTTATAAGCTTCTCGAACTCTAAACACATTTCCTTCCTTGTAGATCCAAAGATAATGTCATCCACATACACCTGCACTAACAGAAGATCCTTCTTGTGCTGTTTGATGAAAAGTGTCTGATCAATCTTTCCTATTTGAAATCCATTTTCTAATAAATAGGAAGCAAGTGTTGCATACCAAGCTCTTGGTGCCTGATGTAGGCCATATAAAGCTTTCATTACTCTGTACACTTTGTTTGGATGGTCAGGGTCAATGAAGCCTGGAGGTTGTGAAACATACACCTCTTCTCCAATTGTACCATATAAAAATGCACTCTTGACATCCATTTGGTAGATTGTGAAGCCTAAAAATGAAGCATAAGCTAGAAACAGCCTAATTGCCTCAATCGTTGCTACTGGAGCATAAACTTCATCATAGTCTATCCCTTCTTCTTGTGTGTACCCTTGGGCTACTAATCTAGCCTTATTTCTAATAACTATCCCTCTTTCATCCCTTTTGTTCTTAAAAACCCATCTAGTGCCAATCACCTTTTCATTCCTAGGTAAATCAACTAGCACCCAAACCTTTTGAATCTTGAACTGAATAAGCTCTTCTTGCATAGCCTCTACCCAGCTTGAATCATCTAGGGCTGTAAGAATATTCTTTGGTTCCTTTTGTGAGAGAAAACATACAAACAAACAAGAGTTTGAAACCTCATGTTGTTTTGAAGCATAAAGGGCATCAAGAAGCCCTTGTTGGTCTGAAGACATCAATTTTTTCCTTGTCTTCACACATGACTGTACATCCCCAATCACATTATCCAGGGAGTGAACTTTGTGAATCCTTGTGTGTGGTGTAGAAGGAACTTGATAAGATGGTGGAAGATTACCCAAATCCACTTCATCTTCTTGGAACTCTGCTTCTCTTGAATTTGAAGGACCAGTGATGCGTGGTTTTGCAACCTTACAACAGGTTTTACCTCTCAAGGGATCTCTAGAGGCTTACAACCCCACCAGGCATTGTACCTGACTGATGTAGTATAGTGTAGTGGTAAGTACGGGGGATTGATCGTTCTCCACAGGGAATAGTGTTCGTTAGGTATGAAAAACTACTCTAATAGGTCTAAGGGTGAGAGAAGATTCTTTTTATGTTTTTATATTTTTATGAAAGCAAGTAAAATCTCAGGTTTTGAAGGAGTGGGCGGAATTAGTTGCTAGTCAACTAACCCAAATAACTACAAATGCAAATAAATTAAAATAACTGAAAATGAAAAGGTGGTAAAACTTATGTGGAGAGAAATGTGTTTACTTAGATTTCCTTACTCCCTAACTATCTTTTACCGGTTGATTAGTGTGTATTAATCGCGTGGATGACGGGTGTATTCCTTAATACCAATTGTGGGGTGGTGTACGTACTTCCCCAACTCTACAAGCTCCTACTTCACTCCTATGTCGAGCCGGCTAGGAAGCTCCTAACATGGGATCACTAGAATTCGCTTGTGCATTAAATACAACCATAAAAACCTTAGTACGCATTGGTTCATGTTTCTTAAGACGTTCAAGCAAGTTACCGAATAGGAAGTTAGCCAGTTTTCTTAAGCCTAACATAGATGAACAATCATCCAATACAACTAATAACACACTAATAACCAATAATCAATAGCTAGGTTTCATTAGATCTAAGCAAACACAAAGAAAACCTAGCCTAGCATGTTAAACAAAAGACAAGAACAAGATAAAATCAAACAACACATAGACATATTGAATGATTAATTGATAACTTATCTTCAATGTAACATGGAAGATCTCAAGGCAAAAAGCCTTGAAAAAGCTGCTAAAATCGTCTTAGGGTTCTTACACACAAAGTTCCACAATAAGTTCCACACCAATGACAAAAAATTGCAAAACTATATATAGACTTTCAGATCTGACGGCGTCACGTTATGGAGTGTGACGCCGTCACCTCGCCGCTTTTAGGGTTCCTGGATGGCCTTTTTGACGCCGTCCCTCTTTAGCTCTCAAAAATCCGTTCTGGCTTATCAAGGCTTGACGCCGTCAGAATTAGGCGTGACGCCGTCCCGCTTTAACTTATAACGTGACGACCTTGATCACTCCAAAGGGTGACGCCGTCAGAATTCCCATGCAAATTTCTCTGGCTTATCATGAGTAATTTTCATATCCACCACTTTTGCCAAGCCATGACGCCGTCAAGAACCAATCCTGACGCCGTCAAAGGTACTTTCCAGCACAATTTTTAGACTTTGCCGTTTTCTTCACTTTTATGCTCCAAAAACGTCCAAAATGCTTCCTTTTCCAGATTTCTTCTCCAAAGTACCTAAAATGACAAAAGGAACAATTTAGGGCAATATTTGATCAAATAAATACGATTTAGGGCTTAAATGACCCCTTAAAAGCGGTACACTTTTCGCTTCCTCAACCAGCAGTATCTTCAAATGAACTAGCCGTACCTCCAAATGTACTAACAGTACCTTTATAGGTACTAGCAGTACCTTGCTCTGTCTCAGCAGTACCATCAATATTTGAAATATTGAGTTGTTCCTTTGTTCCATCATCCTTGTTGTCATCTTCAACATCTCCTTTAGCTTTACTAGAAGAAGATACATCATTTGTTGAAGTTGATTCCACACTTGCACTTGACCATATAGGCATTGTGCCATCATGTTGATCCTTTTCTAACTCTGCCTTATTTGTTGCTTGTGAACCTGAAAAATCATTAGTTTCTGCAACAAAAGGTATATAATTCATAGAATTTGTTAGATACTCAAGATCAAATATCCATTTTGGTCCTTGGCCTACTACATTGGATTTGTTTTCCAGAAACTCCACATGTAGTTCTTTTTGTACTTTCTCAGTTCTTAAGTTGTAAACTCTAAAAGCTTTGCTAACAAGAGAATATCCAACTAAGAAACTTTCATCTGCTTTACCATCAAATTTTCCTAAATGGTCTAAGGTATTGAGAATTGTCACATGACATCCAAAAGGTCTAAGAAATCCTATTGCAGGAGTTCTACCATTAAAGAGTTCATATGATGTCTTATTGTGAGGCTGCACAACTAAAACTCTATTTTGAACATAACAAGCAGTGTTGATTGCCTCTGCCCAAAAGATTATAGGTAGCTTAGAATCAGCTAACATTGTTCTAGCAGCTTCAATTAGTGTTCTATTCTTTCTTTCAGCCACTCCATTCTGTTGTGGAGTTCTAGCAACACTATATTCTCTCCTAATACCTTTTTCTTTGCAGAAATCATCCATAACTCTATTTTTGAATTCTGTCCCATTATCACACCTAATGACTTTTACTTTCTTGCTTACTAGGTTTTCTATTTCTGTTATGAAAGTCTTAAGAGTGCTTGATGTTTCATCCTTAGACACTAAAAAGAAAACCCATGTAAATCTGCTATAGTCATCAGTTACAACAAGACAATATTTCTTATGTTGCATACTCCTTACTGAAACAGGTCCAAATAATTCCATATGAAGCATAAACAATGGTTGATTAATAGAGTTAAAAATCTTGGGCTTACAAGTGGCTTTGTGTTGTTTGCCTTTTAGACAAGCAATGCATGTTTGATCATTTTCAAATCTTTTGTGAGGTAAACCTCTTACCAAACCATTCTTAACAATTTTATTTATGGTTTTGAAATTAATATGACCAAGCCTTCTATGCCATAACATTGATTCATCCAATGTGGCTTTTGCAACAAGACAAGTTAAATCCTTTTTAGGAATAATGTTCTTCATATCAACACTATACATATTGGCCTTTCTAGGAATTCTAAGAAGCACTTGACTTTCATCAGGCATCTTAAAATCCTTAGAGAGAACAAGACATTCAGTGTCAGTAAAGAGAACATTGTTCTTTTTGTCACACATTTGTGAGACACTAAAAAGATTATACTTTAGCTCTTGTACATAGTACACATCTTCAAAATCTAAATTTCCAGTTTTGATTGTACCTTTACCAGAAATTTTGCCACGAAAACCACCTCCAGAGGTAACATATCCTCCATTGAAAGATTGAAAATCTAAAAGATAAGACATGTTGCCTGTCATGTGCCTTGAACATCCACTATCTGAGTATCCTTGATCTTCTTGTTTATCAGTTGAATGTCCCTGTACACAAATAAGAGTGTTAGTTTTCTTTGGGGATCCAAGCCATTACTGACTTGGATCTGCCTCTTGCATCAATGTAATTTAATCTTTTAAGGATAGTTGATGCAACATTGGATTTAAGAATCCAACATGCTGAGGCCTTAACAGCATTTGCCCTATTTCCCTTAGCAGCAGAGTGAACCACATGCTTAGCAGCAGAGTCTGCTAACTTTGTAGTTGAACTCTTTGGTCTCCAAATTTGTTTATGGACCACTGCCTTTGTTTGAATGGGCCTTAGAACAGTTGTAGATGCATGTTTAAAAATTGTTTTTGCATCCTTAGCTGTTGATTTTGGGTTAACAGTTATCAAAGGTCTAACCGTACCTTTTGTTCTACCCGTACCTTTTATTTGTACTGGAAGTACCTTTTTGTATGTATTAGCAGGACCTTTTTGTCTATCAGGACCTTTTGGTCCAGACTTGTTTGAGACTGTTCTGGGTTTTGTTCTATGAGTGTTAGAGTGAGTGTGAGGAGTTTTCCTTTTGTAGTTCACCCTATTGTTTTCATACCCAGTTACCCATTGGTTGCAGAAAGCTGCAAGATGGTCAAAACTACCACATGTATAACAAGCTTTGTTGTAAAAAGCAAAGTCATCACCTAGTTGGTGAGACTTGAGGTCATTCCAATTCCTTTGGTTACCTCTGGGCTTGTTTGTAGTTCTATATTGTTCACAATATCTAACTGGCTGCCTAACATTTTTAACATTGTTCTTAGCCCTGTTAGTGTTGTGATTGACTATCTTAGGAACACTTGTTCCTACTTTCTTAACCAAGACAGGTTTAGACATAACCTGTTCATCATCATCATCACTATCAATTGTACTATCCTCAACAACTATAGCATCTCCTTTCTTAACAAAGGACACCTTGTCCTGATAAGATAAAGTTTTATCTAAACTTTTACTTATCTTTTCTATCTTAGGACTCTTAGTGGCCTTAGAACCATATTCCATGATTGGTTCTTGAAACTCAGCTAATTCTGTGTGTGCTAAATCAATACCTGGAGGTGAATGAACACCTCTGTATGGAGGGGGGACAGACTTAAATCCAACACCAGAATTAACCTTATCAATTACTTGAGCTTCCCAAAGCTTATTGAATCCATCTGAGGCATGAGCCAAAACATCCACAGATACCTTAACATTTTCTCTTTCATTTTTGTGTTTAGCTAATGAATCATTCAACTCAACAATACACTCATCTCTGATCTTAATGTCATTTTTTAGTATATTGATGTCATTAGTAAAATTAGATTCATTACTTTTAAAATGTAAGACTTGTTTTTCTACAACACCTAGACCTCTTTTGTGATTAGCTAAATTAAAAAGAGCATCAATTAGCTCTTCTCTATGAGCATCAAATCTCTTACTAAGGTCTTCATAAGCTTTAAGATTAGGACATGATTCAGTACAAGTTTGAATAGAATTTACCTCTGAATCAGAAAAGGCCATTAGAGCAAATTCATTGGCAACAAGAGCATCATTTGGTGGTGCTTCCTCTTCAATAGCCATAGAGCTCCAATCATAACCAATACCATCAATAGCCAACATAGCTTTTGGCTCTTCAACAGTAACTTCCTTTCTCTTATCTTGCTTATACCATGTGTTTCTATTTTCCTGCTTCCTTGGGCTTCTACACTCCTTAGCAAAGTGTCCCAACCTATAACAGTTGAAACATTCCACTTTCTTCTTGTCAAACCTAGCAGTTTCATTACCATTTATGGTAATTTGCTTCCCAGTTCTCTGCCAATGCTTCTTGGCCCTCATGCTAAGCAAAGCAACTTGCCATTTGATGTCCATTTCTTCCAAATCATCACCATCAACCTGCTCAAGGTCTTCATGATTTAGAGAAGAACCACTAGATTGACTAGACATGAATACATAGAATGCTGGATCACCAAGTCCTGCAACAGTCTTTTGTGAACTAGTAGAAGGACCACCATAAGTAGCATTAGAAACACCTTCAACTTCTTCTACCTCTTCAGACTTACCAATACTAGGAGATGACAAAAGTGCCACATTCCCAGAACTAGTACCATAAATTCCAGACTTTCTAAGACTTTGTTCAACAATTTTGAAGTTGTTGTACAAATCATTGAGCTTCATTGTTTCAATGTCTGGTTTGTTCATCCAGACAATAACATGAGTATGGAACTCATCAGGTAGACTTCTCAAAAACTTCATGTTGAGATCTTCCTTCTCTGTCTCAACACCCAACACAGCCAACTGACTGACAAGCTTGTGTAACCTTGAGAATAGCTTATCAAGAGACTCATTACTAAAAGCAGTAAAGTTTTCAAATTGTTGCTTTAGTAGTGTCTTCTGTGTCTTTTTGGTAGTTTCATTACCACCAAAATATGCACAAATCTCTTCAAGAAGAGTTTTTGCATCAAGATACTTGTTAAAAGATAACATCTGTTCACTAGGAATGGTCATAAGCAATAAATTTCTTGCTTTCTGATCATTTCTCTTCAGTATCTTCTCTTCATTCGAAACTGGTCCAGTATTTCTTTTCCAAAGTGTTTTACCTTCTAGGACAACATCTGAATAGCTTGGTGAAAAAGAATCACCATATATAATGATATCCCAAAGAGTGTAATCTTGGACCATGAAATATTGCTCAATTCTCATCCTCCATAACTTAAACTCATTTGGTTTGATCATGGGCAACTTTGCAGCAACATTTTTTTGAGCATCATGTGCATCCATTTCTGTTTCTTCTAATTCAATTATATCAGCCTGGCTCTGATACCAACTGAGAGGATTCGACACATGGTTAAGGTGGTTAAACCTTGTATACTTTGTGTGTAATGATATATTGAGTTTATATGATTAAGTACGTGGAATTTACTTAATCACACTTAGAAGGTTATGTATGTTATGGAAATGGAAGAATTATGTTTGTTACTTAACAATGAACAAAGAAAGTTTATCACCAAACGATTCAATATTATTCAAAATAATACGAGTGATCTTGAAAATATCACTAGGGTTACAAAGACCTTGAATCTTATGTTTCTAGATTTGTGATATATGTTTTTGTTTGTTCTATGTCTTAACAGATATGAGTTCTTAATTAAGCATATATGCACCTTATCAATCACTAGTCTAAGATCTCTTTTATAGTCCAAGAGATCTCTTACAATATTGCTTTATGTCTAATCAACACTTGTCTTACAAAAGGTCAAGTCGAGCTAGCGTATAGAAGATTATATCTCTCAAGTTGTTCAAATGAATTAATGAAAGTACATGCATCAACTTGTTGACTGAGAACATATCTAGATATTATTTTTGCATAAGAGTGACTCATACAAATAATATCTTCTTCGATCTTATCCTTGTAGCAGCTCTATGACTCACTGATCAGCAGTACTATTTTCTACTAGCAGTACCTTCTACTTGAACTAGCAGTACCTTCTTGTTCTAGCAGTACCTTGATCATGAACTAGCAGTACCTTCTTCTTAAAGTATTTTCCAATACTCTAACTTTAGAATATTTAATTCCCAACAACGTGTTAATCATGTATTAACCAATTACTTACTAACCGTTTCGATTACATTATAGTTAACCATGTTTTGTAGGTGCTCATGGGAATATGATAAGCACTTGGATTAAGGCTTATGATGTGGAAGTGCGCATTTGAAGAGTATTGGATTATGTTAGAGCTTAGTGTTAGATACCGAGCTCAAAACAAGGTTGGACCCCCGAAGTGTTGTAAATTGGTTGTAATGTTATTTTGAAGAGTCAAAGTATTTCATTATTTTCGAATTTAAAGTATGTTAAGGTCATTTATTATAGTATGTATTATAGCGTATGCAAACGAGTCAAAACGGGTGTTTGGCATAACACCTGTCATTTTTTAAAGCACGTTTCTGCGGGTCTTTATGACCAAGTTTATGCATATAATTGATATTTATGATGTTTTAAAGTATTCTTGAAAATTTAGTGGATTATCGAGCCCGGGAGGTTCGTTGTCCAGGAAAAAGTTTTGAAAATGATTTCGGGTGACCAGAGGCCTCCAGGGCTCTGCTGAACGGCTGAAGGCCCAGCTGATCGGCTGGAAGGCCATTCCGATCGGCTGGATCAATTTTGGCAGGTTTTGTCGATTTTGAAAAATTCATAACTCATAAATCGTAAGTCGTTAGGAGTCATGTCACCCGTCGATTTGAAGGTAATTGAGTGTAGTTTCATTTAAAAAAACTTTCAATAGTTGGTTTGTAATAGATTATTATTAGTTTATAAAAGAGTAGCAGTCTGTTATAATTAAGTCATTTCCACAAAAATTTTAATTTTTAGTCAAAACGGTAAAGGGGCGTTTCAATATAGAGATGGGTTAGTGATTTTTGGCTTTATATGTAATGAAATTATACTATATACTAATAGCCGAAATTTGAGTGGGCAATTAGGGTACAATTAAGAGTTTTAATCTCTAACTCTATTGGCCCATATTAGGCTTTGCCAAAATAATTAGTCACAAACAGTACCTACTTGAATACGGGGCTAATTTTTGTTGGCCCAATTGTGATACCAAAGTAACTGTTCACCGTCATTAACCTTAACCCCGTTATGTTATTTTCCCCCATTCTACATCTTTCACCGCCTCAATAAAACTTTCCCTCTCACTAGAACCTTCTCTCTTCAGGTACTGAGATCGATCATGGGTTCATTACAGGTTTTCCAGATGCATCTATACTCAACCAAACAAGATCGATCAAACCATAGAAGATCATTGAAGAGCGGTGTAGCTAGGATTCCCGTGAGATCAAGAAAGCCGGTGTAGCTGTTAATTGTCTCTTTATCGCAAGGTTTATTTTTTTCTTTATTATTATATTTAGTGGCTATTTGGGATTTATTATGACAACCTTTGTACGGCCTATATGGGATTGCTTATTAATATAGCTACTTTTAAGGGTTGTTTGGGATTGCTTATTTAAGTTGTTTATAGGGGATTTTTTTTATTTACCCGTTTAACCTCATATAAGAAATGTTTGGAATTGGTTGTTAGAATTACTGATTTTAGGGAGATTCAACAACCCTCCAATATCATTGTTGATAAACATGTGTACAGAAGTTGCGGTTCAAAATTGGAGGTTTGAAACTTACATGAATTAATTTCTTTATTGTTTCTTTCTTTTGTTAGTAATGGTGGATAGGTTCCCGTGGTAAAAAACACAAAGGAGAAATTGCAAAATCTTATAGCTTAAGTCGATTTCCTTTGCTTAGAAGGTAACTCATTAATTTTTTATCCGGAATGTTCGATTTGTTTTTAGTGTACATAAACTATTATTAATTGCAGCTTTAGATTCAAGCTTATATTACTTTATTTTGTTGTTTCTTGGTTAACAACCACATTCGATTATTTGAAGCCATTAAAAAACTATTTGAAGTAGAGGCGACTCAATAGATTTTTGTGTCAAGAACACATATGTACTGATGAAATAGTGGTGTGTTGATATTGTGAGCTATGAGAATATGAATCTATATTCTATATGTATACCAATAAAGAAATGTTTTGTCATGCATTTGATTATGTGTTATAATGCCATACTCAAATTCAATTATAATACCAACTATACGACAAGTTTCAAGTGTAGAGTAAAAATTCGGGTAGGTTATGTGTCAAGTTCAAATCTTTTTTGTGATACAATTTAACCATCAGAGGGGCTCATTATATTATTTTTTAGTTAGAGGCCTTTGATTAACCATGCTAAATAAGAAGCTATGTAAGATTTAGTTGCTTAGTAATGTTCTTAACGTGCAGGCTTTTTGGGTTATATGAATGCAATGAGATGTTTTAATGTAAGTTTGAGTAGATTTGAGGTTTATATGACTGATCATAACTTGGTGGCGGTAAAGCCAATATGGGTGAACCAAGCAGAATAAGCAAAAAAATCAAAAGCAAAGCTGAAAAAGACGCAACAACTAACACGACCTTTGATGCTACTTTTAAGGACGTTGTGAAAACTCGAGAGCCTGCTTCTTTTCGAAAAATGAAGGTGATAAGTCAGATGACTTTAAAGTTCTAAATGGTGGACCACAGGTTAAAGGCTTCACCTGGGTGTTCGTTGGAGGGCCTGATCAGGAAGGGATTGTTAAGAGCGGTGTGCCGACAAAAAAATTGCTCCATTAATGACCAAGGTACTTCCATAATTCTTTACGGGTAAAAAATGGGTCATTCTTGGTTTTGTGCCATGCTAGGTTGGTCGAAAATCTGGGATTTATTTTTACCCAAAAAAGAGAATATGGGTTTTTTTTGTCGTTACTGTCAAGTGAGAATAACAGAATATCCATTGATTTTGTTACAAGTTTATATGCTACTTTTTAAACCTACAGACGCGGAGTTACAGCTTTTAACTGCTGATTTTCACAGCTTTTAAATACTGATTTTACACCATTTATATGTTGTTTAGACACTAGAAAAAAAGGGGTATTTGGACACGCATTTTACAGCTTCATGTGCTATTTTTTAAAAGCTTTTTATGCTTCTTTTAACAGGTTCGTATGATGTTTTTAACAAGTTTTATATGCTATATTTGAACAGTAGAAGTAACGGGTGTTTGGACACAGATTCAACAGCTCCGTATGTTGTTTTTTAACAACTTTTTATGGCCTGCAATGGCTCAGGTATAGGAAAATGATCAATAGCAGTGTTTCCTTTATTTTACTTGGTACGTGAGTTTGATACTATTGTGTAGAAATTTGATGCCAATGATAGCTGAATGAAAATTTGTTTACTTACTTAAAGTTAATAACTATTCCTATTATGTTGAAGTTGTTGTCATAATCATGGGAAACGTGTTATTGTTAGGTACGCAGTGATGGTGACTTGATTATAGTCGACTGAAGTGGTTCAGGTGTTTTTGAATGAATATTTGTTTTATGTAATTCTGTTTAGGAATTGTTAGTTACACGGCAAGACATGAGCTTAGAGTGCCCATTTTTATTCTGTTAGGATGACAACGATGGACGCAGAAGCAGGAATAGTTTGCCGAGTTTAACCTGCAGAAAAGAGGAACATGAAGGTTTGTATATTGACTATTTTATTATATCGCATGTTTTTCTTATGCTTTTGCATAATAGTCCAATTGAGTTTGTATACAGAATCTACTTTGTTGTTGCTATGCATTATTTTCTCATGCTTTGAGATTATCACTCGCGTTATGACTTATAAGATGTATTAGTGGATGACGCTTTATTGTTATTAGGAGCCAATATTGACACTTTAAAAGGGGTTCGTCACGAATAGGGCAACTGAGTTCGGTCGAGTGGGAAGGTGCAGAGGTTATGGTGACTGTGCGGTTGTGGAAAGGAAGCAGTGTCATAATGGTAACTATGGATAATTTGTACAATTTCTCATTCCAAGGTCCTTAAATCAATGCAGGTAATTATTGTTCTTACTGGGACCAACTAACACACGTTTCTCCATTTTTCTTACAGCCAAACAACTAAATGATAATGGTTTGTTTTTTTAGGAAGCAGGGCGTATAGCTGATAAAGTAGTTGATGTAGCTGACATGGATGAGAGGGTGAACAGAGTTGTGACGTGACTGCAGCTAACCACGCGGCTAATCAGGAAGCATGTAGCAAGCCTTTAATTTGCATCCAGGTAATTTATAGTTTACAAATACCGACTTTAGCAACTGCATAACAAATTTGTTTTTTTGACCTTAAGCGATTGATTATATGGCTAACGTGATTGTGCCGAATCTATACTAAAAAAGATGTCAAATCTTAATAAAATTTCAGCAACTGGAAGGTGTAACACGATTTGTAGTTGGTGCGCGTCTGAGAATTGTTTTAACTAATCGCAATATTGTTAGTCCAGATGTGACGGATAAGTTGTAAGTTATTACTATTTTTTTATGAAATATTTTGTGTTCTTTAGTAGCGAAAATAATTACAAGATTTGGTTTTCTAGGTCCTGTAGTTGCAGAAGTTCAGACCAGGTTTCGTCAGCAGATGCGCTTCGAGCAGCAACAAATTAGCACTAAAGAAATAATATGAACAGGTTAAAAGTGGTGCATATAAAGAAGTGAGAAGTGTTGCACACAAGGTCTGTAACTGTATATATAAGAACTTGCAATGAATTAACCCTCAAATGTTAAGGAAGGTGAATAATTTGCTAAACTTAAGGTTATCTTATATGCTAAGTATGTATTCAAATCGAAAGCAAAGAATTCCCAATTGTAATTTTTTCTTATTTTTAACAAGTAACACGCCTATAATAATTTTATGAATAGACCAATAATGTTACTCATTACTTGAAAGCGTATGCTTTTAGTCTTAAAATATGAAGGATGGTTACATCCACTTCATAAATTGTATCCTTTCTGTTTGAAATTACAATATATATATATATATATATATATATATTTATATATATATATATATATATATATATATATATATTACAATATATATATATATATATATATATATATTTCTTTATGTTTATAATACTTGCTATTGACTTACTACTGTCGAGGTTATGAATCTTTGTCAGAATCTAAACAAATTATACTATATACTAAAAGGGGGGAAGTACACTGTAGCAAAGCTGTATAATACTAAAAGGGGGGAAGTGCACTGTAGCTGCTACAGTGGACGAAACAGTATACGCTACAGTGGGCTAAACAGTACTCGAACTACATATCCGTTTTCTCAGTCCCATATTCCAGAACCCTCTTCTCCACACCCTCCCGCACACACCATTCTACTTCCACCAAATCTATCAATATCTCTACTCCTCACAAATCCTTCCAGACCTTACCGAATCCAGAATCCACAAAACAAAAAAAACCCTTAATCTTCTTCCATAAACTGAATCCCCAAAACTAAAAACTCATTCACCTATCACTAATTTTGATCCAAGTCGTTTATGTCAGATTCGATGATCCTTTAACAAAAAAACCCAGATAAAAAAATGGCGTAGTTGTTTCAAATAATTTGAGATATGTGACGGGTTTGGGTTTAATTGTGTTTAGGTTTATAGGTTGTGAAATTTAGGGTTTTAAAAAATATAATTAATTCAGTTTGTAATTGATTTGTCAGTTTTTTGCAGGTTCAAATAGGATGATTGCTATGGTGTTCTTGGAAGTGCTTTTGACTATTAATGGTATGGTTCTTTTTTTGGTTGCTTTTGACTACTAAGGGGTTTGTGTGATTTGTGAAATCGCTAAATCAGTTCTTTATTGGTTATTTTGTGGTATGCTATGTCAAAATGTTATCTTATATATATATATATATATATATATATATATATATATATATATATATATATATATATATATATATATATATATATATATATATATATATATATATATATATATATATATATATATATATATATATAAGTACTTTTTTGGATTTGAGATTTTAGATTGATTGCTTGATATAGTTACTAATCTTAAGTAAATTTTAGCTTCAATGCATGTTATATTGATGGATTAAGGGGCTGTTAACGTGTTTTCAGAGTGTCTTTGCTGTATGAAAATATAAAACTCTGGCGCAAAATGCTAAACAGGAGGTACTGTTTGGGATTGAAAATTGTTACTTAGTGATATTATGTAAAATGACCAAATATTGGTAAGTTGTTACATGTGAGACCAAGTCGACCTTTGATTATTGAAATTGAGGTGCAACAAAGTTGGCACTTAATGGATTTGAGGCTATGAAAAAAATAATGCGGCTATGCTGTTTTGTAGCATTTACCGATTACACTTTGCGATACAGTTCACGTGCACTAAGTTAGAGCTCGGGGATGTGGACCAGATAACCATGTCTCGAGAGATAGTTACTGAACTTGCCTTTAGGTAATTTCAAAATGTTCAATAATTCTCATGTAATACTATACGGTGTCAATATATTGTTAGAATTTTCAAATTATTTTGAATTTAGTGTATATATGGATATAGATATGAGATTGTTTGGTTTTAATGTTGGTTTTGTGATTAAGTTTTCAATTTTGTTTGTGCAAACCTTTGAATCATCTGTAAGCTTTGGCGACAGAAGATGGAATAGAAGAGTCACAACTACTTCCCAACAACCATCCAACCTAAGAACCGAGGTTAGTTTAATGGGTGCTCTTGGATTTAACAATTATTATCATTTTAAATAGTTTGCATACAGTAGAAAATGAAAACTTATCGAACATTGAAAAATAGCAAGATAAGGTAGGAACATCAGTTTGTGTAATGTTTACAATATATAAGCCAAAAAAAGGATATGCATTTTATGAATTCATTCATTTCTGATAAAAGTATTAGACATTTGGATTCGAGTTGACCATTGTTTTTTTCCCTAATAAACACACAAATTCAATAAGGTACTTTCACGATTTTGTGCATTTGACAACTATTTGCATGGAGAAGGCGTGTTATTTCATGCTGATACTAGAGAATTGATGCAGGCGATATCGGCTACGTGTGTTACGAGTGGTGGTGTGATGAGTGTGTAAATACTCATCATTTTTGTCCCATCTAGACTGCAAAAATATTTAAAAACATGCAGATATGCTTCAAAATACATGAAATATAATTTGATTGTGTTTTTATGTGTTGCAAGTGCAAAAGGATTGAAAACAGGTGAAAACAAACAAAGTTTGCATAATTGACAGTTTCAGTCCCTGAAGTTTCAAAAATGGCAAAACAAGTCCCCCGGTTTTCAAAAATGGAAAATTATCTTTTATGGTTCTTGTACTATTGAAACTTGGCATGAATGGCCCTTGTGATAAACTTTGGAAAATTATCACTTCAGCCCCCTAAAAATCCAAAAGTTACACTAATGATCCTTGGGCTTAAAACTTATACAAACCAAACCGGACCCTATTACTACCCTAAAACCAAAATAATAAACCCAACACCCCTTTACTATAACCCAAGCCCAATCCTACAAACTAAGCCCAATCCCAAAACAACCCAACCCCGATCCCTTAGCTAATACCAGAGTTTGACTTCGGTCAAACTCTTATCCCTTCTTCCTTTACCGCCAAACCAATACCACCATCTCCACCGCCTTCTCCCTGCAATACCACCCATCACCTCAACCTTTCCCTTACCACACTCTACCTAACAAACCAAAAGCAATTAATGCTTCTTCCCCATTTTCAAGATTATCAGAGATAGTGGATTTTTCCACTATCTCCTTTTTGGCGCCAAAAGTGTTTTCAACGATTGGGATTGATTCAAAGCTATCCAAGTGGTGGGATTTGCTCAGGAAGGAAAGAGGAAGCTTCTGGGAGTGCTATAAAAGGCAGTGAAGACACAGAGAGAAGGTGGTCAATGTTTTTAGGCCAATTATATAATCATAGTTTTATGTTCATTTCACTTAATCGTATTTATTGTCTTTCTTAATTACATTGTCATTTAAATGCTTTCAGTGTTTTATTACTCATTGACAACGTGTAATAAACCTATTTACAGTACCAATTTCAATCTATCTTTACATTTCAAGTTATGCTTAATTCGTACTTAAATTTCAAATCATTTACTTATTGTTGATTGTGGTTGTTTATTGGACTGAATAGCTCACATAAGCTCCTGACATAGCTTATTTAAGCTATTAGTAACCTTAAAACAAGTTATAATCATTAAAAACAAAAAAATACAAAAAGAACTCAAGAAAATAGAAAAGAAATCAAAAAATCAGTCTACATGATGAATCAAGCATGGAGCAGGGTTAATTATGGATTGCCCTTGGTTTAGAGCTTATTCGTAAGCTTTAGGAAAGGTTTGTGGTTCTTGGTTCTCAGTTCTTGGCTTGGAAGCATTTTGTAAGCCATTTTATCATTTTTTGCATTTTACTGTAGAAGCAAGTTTATTGCTTTGATCTTTGTGTTTTTATGTTTCTGTGGTGTTGTTAAGTGATAATATTGATTAAAAAAGGTTGCTTGTTCATCAATTTCACTTGTTGCTAAAAATTGAAATTACACAGTGTAAATTGCATATTTGACAAATCTGTGTTTTATGCTTGTGTTGTTTATGTTTGATGCTCATTTGATCTTGTTTTATCATCTTATAACCATTGGAATCAGTTTTGATACTTAACTCTATCATTTGCTTTGAAAATCTCATTTCAGTCCTCATAAAGGGTTGTTTGGTTTTGCTGTGTTAACTGTGGTGAAGATTGTTTGTGGTGTTGTTCTTGTTTGATGTATGTCACAATAGGATCTATTAACTCAGTTAAACAATAAAATCCAGTACTTACTTGCTAAAAAGTCAAAATAGCTTTTAACTCTTTATTATTTGTTGTTTGTTAGGATCTATAGGTCCATATTCATCATATTAGTATATAAGTTGGTAATTTAGCTTAATCTCACCTCATAATTGCTTAATATAACAGATTCAGTAAGTAAATCTAGATTAAATTTCACATAAGTCAAATATTAGGTTTTATTAAACTGCTTCTTTGCTTTAGCAGTACCTTGCTTAGCAGCAGGCTCATAAGCTTGTTTCTTGTTCATTAGAGAGGTTTAGCTTGTGATTATTGTTGTTTTTAGAAGCCCTTCTGGCTAGCTTGCTATTTAAAGTGCTTATTGTCTCTTAACTGCTTATTTGGATTGCTTATTTATGCTTACCATGTTTATCCAAATCACTCACTACACTGAGCAATCAGTGTAGTTGAGTCAATTTCATAAGCTCCTCAAAAGCTCACCAGTGGTTCCCACAGGGTGAGCTTGGACTTTTTGGAAAGCTAACCAACCCATCTTGCTACTCCAATCTTCACTTTGTGCTTTATAGCTTATTTCATAAGCTTATTTTTGCCTCTAAAGTCAGCAGCAGGTTGTTGCTCTAGCAGTACCTTTATTACACTAGCAGTACCTTGCTTACACAAGCAGTACCTTGCTTATTTGCTTATTCTAAGCTTATCAGTGCTTATTTCTTGTTCCTCTAGTTTTATTCCAGTCCCTTTTACTTATTTTCATCTTATTTCACCTTTGGTTCCAACTGTGAAGCTTATTTCAAGCTTGTTTAAGCTTGACACATCAATTTAAGCTAAAAAGCTCATATGTTAAGCTCTTAAGCTTGCAATCAGCTTATTTTCAAGTTCCAAAGTTTTTGTCTTTATTAAAGGTTTTTATTATCAGTAGTTAAATAGATTTGTAAAAGAAAAACCAAGAAAATCAAAACATAAAAAAAGTGATAGCTTCTATTTAAGCCATTTGGCTTATTTTTCTGCTTTTTCATTAAGCACTTTTCATTTTTATATTTTTCCTAGCTTCCTGCACTTATTTAATATTTCTATAAAAAGTTTTAGATTTTTCTCAGATCATTTAGTATTTATTAGAATTTTTATTAGTTTAAAAAGTATTTAAATAAGTAATTAATTAATAATAATTAAATAAATTGTCAAATAAATATTTTTATTTTTTTATTTTTCCTAAAATTTTCTTTTATCATTTGGATTCTAAAAATATAATTTTCACATCCGTGGGATTTATATTGGTCAGAATTCACGTTTTATTTTGTACGTTTACGTAATTTTTATTTAAACGTACGTTTTTAAGTTTTAAACATTTCTAAGTCATTTACTTTAACGTAATCATTCTTATAGTTTGTTTAAGTTATTTTCTTTTAAAATTCCTTAGTTAAATCACTCAAAACCCTTTTTCCTATTCAATTTCACCCGTTCACAAATTCGTTCTATTACAGTGTTCACACCTCGTTGGGACTTAACGACCCGGGGATACACTATACTCCTTTGGTAAATTGTATTGTGCCCTAGATTGTTTGACTCTTGTTGACCATTTACTTGGTCAATATTAGCATACCGTCTGGGGCAGATCAAATTTTGGCGCCGCTACCGGGGAGGTGTGCTGCGTAGATCGCATTTGCAGTATCAGTGTTGTTGAATATACATCCATTGTATATTTACCATCCTTGTTCATATTCTCTTATTTTTATATATATATAAAAACCAAAATTATCGTTAAGTTAATTCGTTTGACTGATCGATAACCAAAAATATCGTATTTCAAGTTTCCATAAACAAATAAAATCCAAAAAGAATCTTCTTACCCTTTTTCTAAGTTTCCATCACTCTAAAGGATTCTTAGACTCGTCTTAGTGCATGCGCACTCGTTCTTCTAGGTCATCGAGCCCTTTTCGTGAGCTTGTAAACATACCTCGAAGACGTCGTAGATGTTCTGCTCCATCAGTCGTACCCGAGATACGAACTGATCCTAAAACTCCTGTCATCATGACAGAAGATCGTCCTATGAATGAGCTTCTCCAGGCACCCTCCGATGGGTACGGAGATGCCATTGTTGTTCCAGCCATCGTGGCTGAGAATTTTGAACTTAAAACTGGGTTGATAAACCTGGTAACCCAGCGGCAATTCTATGGTTTTGATAGGGACGATCCTCAAGATCACATTAGATGGTTTAACAAAATCACTTGCACCATCAAATGCAAAAATGTCCCTGAGGAATCAATCAAACTTCTTCTTTTCCCGTTTTCCATCGATGGGGCAGCCCGGATTTGGCTGGACAAACAACCCCCTCGATCGATTGAAACATGGGAAGATTTGGTTCAAAAGTTCGTAAATGAATTCTTTCCTCCTTCTAAAACCACGTATCTCAAGAATGAAATCATGAAATTCTCTCAAAGGTTTAATGAACCATTTGGAGAGGCATGGGATCGTTTCAAAGAATTGCTCCGCAAATGTCCTCATCACGGTTTCACCGATTTGATGCAAATGGACACTTTCTACAATGGGTTAAACCCATCTGACCAAGATTCTCTCAGTGCCTCAGCTGGAGGTAATTTTCTGAGCAAATACACTAAGGAAGCCATTGCACTCATTGAAAATAAGTTAAAGGTCCGCACTGCACGAGCCAGACCATATAATTCTCAGGCTAGTGCTGGTCCTTCTACTTCCTCTCCCGTGAGTCAGTCTAGTACTGATACTCAGCTTGCTGAACTCACGAAGGCTATTCAATCTTTGGTTTTCAACACACAAAAGAAAGAGTCCGCTCCGCAAGCTTCTCACACTGCTGAAATCAAAAAGATAGAAGTTTGTGTTACTTGTGGTGGTCCTCACGCTTACTACAATTGTACTGCTACCGATGGCAATGCATTTGAAGTCAATGCTATAGCCAGAACTTCCAATCAAGGAGGTAATCAATACCGTCCTCAAGTGGAACCAAACTACCGTGCTAGCAACCAAATTGGACCACCCGGATTTCCTCCTCCCAACAATCCAAATAGGATTAATCCTAATCAACAAAAAGGGCAAAACATGCAAAATCAATTTCATGCCCCGAACAATCAATACCCACCCCAAAGGGGTAATCAAGGGTATTCAGCTCCTAATAACCAAGGACCTCTCTCAAATGAACTTGATAACTACATCAAGGTTAATGAGACTAAAATGAGGGCAATGCAAAATCAAATCTTTAATTTGAAGAATGAATTTCAATCTTCAATACACAAGCAAGGAACTGAGCTTAAGAATGAAATTTCAAACAAAATTGATCATTCTCAAAGCGAAGTTAAGGATATGCTTGCCAGTCTCATGAACCATCTCAATCCACCTTCTACCTCGGGAGGTCTCCCAACTAACACTGTTGTCAACCCAAGGGGTGAACTCAAAGCTGTCACTACACGTAGTGGTAAAGCTCATGATGGACTCAAGGTGACAAAGGACCCGGTACTTCCCTCTAACAATGGAAGTGCTAAATACGTCCAACCTATGGTTGTCCAAAACTCTACACCCACAATTGCTCCTAAACCGTCAAGAATAGATCCTACTCTTTCACGATTTACGGTTAAAAGTTTGTCAAGCAAACTTAGTGAGCAAAGAACAGCTAGAACTTATTCCAATATCCTCAATGCTGCTCTTATCAGTGCAATTGATGACAGTGATGATGAGGAAAATACCAATTTCATCAAAGCTATCACCACTCGTAGTGGTGCTGCTTATGAGGGACCCTCTGGTCCTATTCCTCCTCCATTGTATGAAATGGAAAAAGAGATGGAGGTTACAACGGACGAAGTGCAAATTCCAAGCCCACAAAGTACAGCATAAGTCCATCCTCCAGTTGTCCCGAAAAAGAAATCCAAACCAGGAGTTGTCTTTGAATCTGTTGAGACTCCTGAAGTTGCTGCCCCTAAATCCAAACCTTATATTCCTTACCCATCGCGCTTAAATGAGCAAAAGCTCCGTGAAAAGGCTAATCAACAAATGGATAAATTCTTTCAAATCTTTAAAGAATTACATTTTGACATAAGTTTTGCGGATGCTATCATTCTGATGCCCAAGTTTGCATCAAAAATCAAACACTTGTTAAGCAACAAGGAAAAACTGATTGAAATGGCTAAAACTCCATTAAATGAGAACTGCTCAGCAGTTATCTTAAACAAGCTTCCTGTAAAGCTTGGAGATCCTGGAAAGTTTCTAATACCTTGTGTATTTTCGGGAATGGTTGAATGCTATGCCTTGGCCGATCTTGGTGCAAGCATCAACCTGATGCCTCATTCAGTATGGAAGAAAATTTCTCTTCCGGCTCTTACTCCTACCTGCATGACTCTTGAGCTTGCAGATCGTACTATATCACTTCCTCTCGGCATTGCCGAGGATGTGTTTGTGAAAGTAGGGAAGTTCCATTTTCCAGCTGACTTTGTGGTTGTTGAATTCGACGCAGATCAAAAGGTTCCTCTCATTCTTGGAAGAGGATTCCTAAAAACGGGCCATGCTCTTATTGATGTATTTGAGCATGAAATCACATTACGTGTGGGTAACGAAGCTGTTACCTTTAACCTCGATCAAACTTCGAGGTACTCCTCAAATTATGATTCTGAGTCGGTTAACCGAATCGATGTCATTGATATTGCTTCAAAGGAGTACTCTCAAGAGTTTCTTGGTTATTCTCATAATTCTGTGAGTGGGGTTCCCACCACATCTTCTCTACCTGATGCGTGGTTTTGCAACCTTACAACAGGTTTTACCTCTCGAGGGATCTCAAGAGGCTTACAACCCCACCAGGCAGTGTACCTGACCGATGTAGTATAGTGTAGTGGTAAGTACGGGGGATTGATCGTTCTCCACAGGGAATAGTGTTCGTTAGGTATGAAAAACTACTTTAGTAGGTCTAAGGGTGAGGGAAGATTCTTTTTGTATTTTTATATTTTTTTATGAAAGCAAGTAAAATCTCGGGTTTGAAGGAGTGGGCGGAATTAGTTGCTAGTCAACTAACCCAAATTACTACGAATGCAAATAAAATAAAATAACTGAAAATGAAAAGAGTTGTGAAACTTATGTGGAGAGAAATGTGTTTACTTAGATTTCCTTACTCCCTAACTATCTTTTACCGGTTGATTAGTGTGTATTAATTGCGTGGATGACGGGTGTATTCCTTAATACCAATCGTGGGGTGGCGTACGTACTTCCCCAACTCTACAAGCTCCTACTTCACTCCTATGTCGAGCCGGCTAGGAAGCTCCTAACATGGGATCACTAGAATTCGCTCATGCATTAAATACAACCATAAAAACCTTAGTACGCATTGGTTCATGTTTCTTAAGACGTTCAAGCAAGTTACCGAATAGGAAGTTAGCCAGTTTTCTTAAGCCTAACATCGATGAACAATCATCCAATACAACTAATAACACACTAATAACCAATAATCAATAGCTAGGTTTCATTAGATCTAAGCAAACACAAGATAAATCTAGCCTAGCATGTTAATCAAAAGACAAGAACAAGATATAATCAAACAACACATAGACATATTGATTGATTAAATGATAACTTATCTTCAATTAAACATGGGAGATCCAAGGGTATGAAAACCCTTAAAAATGGCAGAAATTCGTCTTTAGGGTTTCTCCTCACAAAGTTGCACACTAATGAAGTTTAAGGGCTGACGGCGTCACGTTATAGGACTTGACGCCGTCACCTCGCCGTGTCTAGGGTTCCCGGATGGCCTTCCTGACGCCGTCCCTCTTTAGACCTCCAAAATCCGCTCTGGCTTATCAAAGCTTGACGCCGTCAGAATATGGCTTGACGCCGTCCCTCTTTAAGTTAAACCGTGATGGCCTTGATCACTTCAAAGGGTGACGCCGTCAGAAATCCGTTGTAAAATTCTCTGGCTTATCATGAGTAATTTTCATATCCACCTTTTTTGCCAAGCCGTGACGCCGTCAAGGGCAATCCCTGACGCCGTCAAAGGTACTTTCCAGCATAATTTAGAGACTTTGTCGTTTTCTTCACTTTTATGCTCCAAAAACGTCCAAAATGCTTCCTTTTCCAGATTTCTTCTCCAAAGTACCTAAAATGACAAAAGGAACGATTTAGGGCAATATTTGATCAAATAAATACGATTTAGGGCTTAAATGACCCCCTAAAAGCGGTACACTTTTCGCTTCATCAAATACCCTTACACTTGAGATTTGCTTGTCCTCAAGCAAATGCGCTTTTATTCTAATCAAAATCCAAGTTAGGGGTCATTTAATGCTAATATAAAAGTAATTACAATAAATAGTCGTTCCACTTTAATCATAATAAGCACGGAGATTACAAACTAGCACCTCACAAGTAGTGTTTAGATACTCACATCTCTCAGGTGTCATCAAAATAAATCTCATAAATGAAAACGGATAATATCTCTCACTACCTGTCATAGCAAATAGATTACCATAGGCTTGGGAAAGGATCGAAAACCTCCTCCACTAGGCGTAAGCACCTAAGATAAACTATCAAAGAGGGCTTTTAATCGGGTTATAATGTGAGGTGTAGGGATATGATAAACACGGTTTTGTTGGATAAGGGATATTTTACTGGTGGCGAGTTAAAGATCTTGATCAATTACATGTACAATATGGCGTTGCTAAGCCAAGACTAGACTCGACTCATGCTAAAAACAAAATAACAAAAACATAAGACAAACATAAAATGAAACGGGATGGTAGTCCGTATGTTTTTTTCTCTATTTTTCTTTTTCTCATTTTTTTTTGTATTTTTTTTTTTTTTTTTTTCATACACTCTTGCCCTACCATCCAAAAATAATACATCATAGGGGCGTTGCATTCCCCTTACACTTGAACTTTTACATAACTTTACAAATAACTATTCTAATGACTCGAATTAAGATAATCGAAACACTTGGAGTACTTTTAAAATATTTAGCACATATGGGGGTAATAAATGATGTTCTTCCCCATTACTCCATTACACTAGTACTTTACCCATGAGTCCCAATCGTCCCAAAACAATATGTACAAGGATATGACTCGACTTAGCAACCATGTAATCAATTAGATAATTAACTTGGGTTAAAACAAATGTTGTCACAATAATGCACTAAAAATGAGTGCATACAAGGTGGACTAAGGCGATTTGGGTGTACATTTTAGTGGGGTGTAACAAATTCTTCCTTTAAGTAAAATGCTTAAAGGTCGAAATGAAAAGATAGGCTCTGAGGGGTGTGCTAGGGGTATCGTGTACTAAAAATGAGTACAACGCAAAGGGTGTGGGAGAATTACTTGACCAATGTAGCCAAAGTAATTATAACAAAAAAAACACAGGTGTAAAACAATGGGTTAATCCTAATGCCTCTTATCATGTAGTAAATCTAACTACACGAATGTAGTCTCACTTGTGGCCTCGGAATGGTCCTAACGCAAGTTCTAGAATCTAAGTGCTACCGGTACACACATCATAGCATAAATGCTTTTCCTACCAATTCTAGGGGCGAACCTCACATATTTGGGGGTGGAAAATTTTTTAGTGGTACGGTTTTTGTGCTAGTCATATAACTCCTATCCGTGAGACGCTCATTAAGATCAAAGTTTCACTCCTATATGTTGTAAAAAGTTTTAAATTTGGCACTAAAATTGCCCTAACAGGTATTTCTCTCAGTTTTATTACACATCTACTATTAAACAAACAAAAATCAAGCGTAATTGTATTCTCTAAAGTATCGTATTTTACCCCCCCCCCCTTACACTTAAGATGAACATTGTCCCCAATGTTCAAATAACAGGATGTAAAAGTAAAAAGGTAAAAGAATGAAATCAAATACTCCCCTGATTCGCTCGGTGGATAATGTGGCCACATGGTTAGATCTTCTTCCAAGAGAATGTAGAAGCTCCAAGACTAAAGCATCGCCAAAAGCTTGATTCCACATACATTTCCTTGTCCAAAATAACCTGTTAAACCTGAGAAAACAAACACGAAAACCTGCATAACATCGGCGGGATAAATTCTATATATAAGGATATAATGCTTGTGGAATGATAATTTTGCAGATTCCTGGAGATTATAAGTTAGAGATTTAATAAAAACTTTTTATGAAAACAAAACTTTCAAAAATTTCATTAAATTAAAACCTGACGCCGTCAGGTTGTAACTCCTGACGCCGTCAGAAATGATCTAACAGAATTCTCATGTTAAGTTTCCGGAAAATTTCTGGAAAAACCTTTACCTTACTTCCTGGAAATCCTGCAAAATATCATTATGACTCGAAACAAGCATTTGACTCAAACAAGTACTTATATGTATGTTAATTTATTATTATTATGATTCATGTTCATTTGTTCTTATAAACTGATTTGGATTCCCCTTACACTTATCTTTTTGCAAAATACCTTTATATGTAGTTAAGACGAAGTTAAAAACAAGATAAAGCATTTTCACAATTTAGTTTTGAACATGAATCAATAATAATAAAAATTAAACACACATACGGAAACAAATAAAATCAAACAAACAAATAAATAAACACACAAAGCAAATAAAGCTTGGGTTGCCTCCCAAGAAGCGCTTTTCTTTATTAACGAGTCTTGTAGCTAGACTCAAAGTCTCCGTACATTACGTGACTCCATCATCGGTCACGGTTCCTAGGCCATTCTCATTTCCGGTTTTATATTCCGGTCCTAATTTCAAACAATCCTTGTAGAAACCGGATATCCTTTCCATAACATAGTCTACTCCTTTATTTCTATCCTCATCATTCCTATAGTAGACCGCTTGCTTAAGCTCCTTCTCAACATTTGACAAGTATTGGAATTGCTCTATCTTATATGGCATTTGGTAGTTTACCTCATCGGTCTCATCCTTAAATCTAACTATCCCTAAGGACGGTTCATAAGTCATTCTAGAGACCTCAACAAATGGTTTTCCAAAAACTACTTGAGTTAAGGATGCATCGACTATTGGGCAGATATCTTCTACAATTACAAAGTCGGTGGCATAGGTGAAGTTTCCTACATAAACCGGTAATCCCTTAACTCTTCCCGTGAAGTTACTCATCCAACCCTTCTCAGGGAACATCCTATACCCAAGTTGCTTTTTCATTATCAAGTTGTAGTGGGCTCTAGTCATGATGTTTATGGGCGATCTAAGGTCGATGTAAGCTTTCCACACATGCAAATTTCCGATGTTGCATGGTATGTTGAGATTAGAAGGATCGCCTATTTTTATAATTGGTCTACCTAGGAAGTATGGTGTCTCGGGGTCATCGAATAAGTCTGTATGATTTGCGCGCTCTTCCGTAGTGGGTAGCCTATTGAAGTAGTCCTCATCATCATCTACTTCTTCAATCTCACTTTTCCTAACTTCTTTATCAACCTCGACTTTCTTAACCTCATCCTCAGGTTCACTATTATCCACATTTCTATCAATTGGTTTGATAGTGACAATGTTGACGAAGTGGACATGTTTGGATGAAGAGGGGTCTTTTACTTGGGGTCCGCTATTTGTGTTTCTAGCGTCCTTTTGTGGAGGTGATAGCACTTGGTTATTGAGGGCTTTCAATAAGTTGTCAATTTTATTGGTCATCTCTGTTTGTTGTTGATTGAATTCGGATTCAAACTTGGCCAAACGAGCTTCTTGAGATGCCATAAATTGGGACATCAATCCTTCAAAGTTATTGGTACTACCATAATTGTTGGAAAGATTGTTACGGTTCGAGTTGGAACCGCTTGATTGGAAACGATTAGGTGGGTTGGAAGAATTGGTTTGTTGTGCGTTTTGGTTTTGTTTCCACCTAAGGTTTGGGTGATTTTTCCATGAGGGGTTGTATGTATCACCGTAGGGGTTTTGCTCGGGTTTGAAAGTGTACCACTTGTCTCCCGCTCCGTCGGTATGCGAGGATGCGTAGTCCGCAAAAGCTTGTTCGGGGAGTTCCATGCAATCACGAGTGTCGTGGGGACCACTACATAATTCACATGAAGAAGTGATTTTGTTCACTTGGCTTGAAGGTTTAGGAGCCTCGTAGGATTTCATAAGAAACTTGACTTGGTCTTCAAGTTCTATGATCCTACGGTCGGAAGTGCTTGAATTGTTTGAAGGCAAAGATATTGCCTTGACCGTTTTATTCAAATCACGGGGATCACTCCAACTTTCGTTGTCATAAAGAGCAAGATCTTCTAGGAGAGCCCATGATTCTTCTGCACTTAGATCACGTAGCTTACCACCGGCTGATTGGTCAATGGTTTGCCTCGTGGAGAGATTGATATGGTCATAGGAGATTTGGACTTGGAGCCAAAGTTCTATGCCATGGTGAGGGACTTTTTGGAGTAAGTCCTTGAATCGAGTCCATGCCTCGTAGAGGGTTTCGCCTCGACGTTGTTCGAACATCAAGATATCATTCCTTAGCTTGGTAGTTCTTCCCGGTGGGAAAAACTGAGCAAGGAAACGAGTGGTGAGATCATCCCAAGAGGTGATGGATCCTGCGGGTAGACGCTCTAGCCATTGACTAGCTTGGTCCCGCAGAGAGAATTGAAAGAGACGCAGTCGGGTCGTCTCTCGAGTGGCAACATCAAGGTCTATGGAATCAACGATTTTGAGAAAGTCCTTGAGATGTTGATTAGGATCTTCAGAACGAAGTCCATGGAATGCGCATCCGCTTTGCACCAACCGGATGGTGTCGGATCGCAAGGGTGTGACATTGGCGTTTCGATAGCCATGGTGGCTAGGACGAGAGTAGTCTCCTAAGGTACGGGCTCTAGGAGGTGGGTGTTGTTGTGGTGGTGGGTTGTTGGGATCAAGGATATTACCACCTTCCATGATGTCGGATGGTAATGGTTACGAACAAAGAAACGAAGAAAAAAGATAGACTAAAGAAAACCTAGAAAAATAAAATAAAAATCTCACTAGAAAGGAATCTAGTGAGTAGACCTAATAAAATAAAAATTCAACCTAAACAATAACTATTCCCCGGCAGCGGCGCCAAAAACTTGATGCGTGGTTTTGCAACCTTACAACAGGTTTTACCTCTCGAGGGATCTCAAGAGGCTTACAACCCCACCAGGCAGTGTACCTGACCGATGTAGTATAGTGTAGTGGTAAGTACGGGGGATTGATCGTTCTCCACAGGGAATAGTGTTCGTTAGGTATGAAAAACTACTTTAGTAGGTCTAAGGGTGAGGGAAGATTCTTTTTGTATTTTTATATTTTTTTATGAAAGCAAGTAAAATCTCGGGTTTGAAGGAGTGGGCGGAATTAGTTGCTAGTCAACTAACCCAAATTACTACGAATGCAAATAAAATAAAATAACTGAAAATGAAAAGAGTTGTGAAACTTATGTGGAGAGAAATGTGTTTACTTAGATTTCCTTACTCCCTAACTATCTTTTACCGGTTGATTAGTGTGTATTAATTGCGTGGATGACGGGTGTATTCCTTAATACCAATCGTGGGGTGGCGTACGTACTTCCCCAACTCTACAAGCTCCTACTTCACTCCTATGTCGAGCCGGCTAGGAAGCTCCTAACATGGGATCACTAGAATTCGCTCATGCATTAAATACAACCATAAAAATCTTAGTACGCATTGGTTCATGTTTCTTAAGACGTTCAAGCAAGTTACCGAATAGGAAGTTAGCCAGTTTTCTTAAGCCTAACATCGATGAACAATCATCCAATACAACTAATAACACACTAATAACCAATAATCAATAGCTAGGTTTCATTAGATCTAAGCAAACACAAGATAAATCTAGCCTAGCATGTTAATCAAAAGACAAGAACAAGATATAATCAAACAACACATAGACATATTGATTGATTAAATGATAACTTATCTTCAATTAAACATGGGAGATCCAAGGGTATGAAAACCCTTAAAAATGGCAGAAATTCGTCTTTAGGGTTTCTCCTCACAAAGTTGCACACTAATGACAAAAAATTGCAAAACTATATATAGAGTTTAAGGGCTGACGGCGTCACGTTATAGGACTTGACGCCGTCACCTCGCCGTGTCTAGGGTTCCCGGATGGCCTTCTTGACGCCGTCCCTCTTTAGACCTCCAAAATCCGCTCTGGCTTATCAAAGCTTGACGCCGTCAGAATATGGCTTGACGCCGTCCCTCTTTAAGTTAAACCGTGATGGCCTTGATCACTTTAAAGGGTGACGCAGTCAGAAATCTGTTGTAAAATTCTCTGGCTTATCATGAGTAATTTTCATATCCACCTTTTTTGCCAAGCCGTGACGCCGTCAAGGGCAATCCCTGACGCCGTCAAAGGTACTTTCCAGCATAATTTTGAGACTTTGTCGTTTTCTTCACTTTTATGCTCCAAAAACGTTCAAAATGCTTCCTTTTCCAGATTTCTTCTCCAAAGTACCTAAAATGACAAAAGGAACGATTTAGGGCAATATTTGATCAAATAAATACGATTTAGGGCTTAAATGACCCCCTAAAAGCGGTACACTTTTCGCTTCATCACTACCTATCATTTCCGACTCTTCCCATTCTCTCACTCCGTTTGAGGGAAGTGATTGCATTTTGGAAGAGATCGAGGCTTTTCTCAAGTGTGATTCATTTCTAGAAGGAATTGATAACGCTGAGATTGATCTGGAGGGATATATTCTTCTTCTTGAGAAATTGTTAAATCAGGACAATTCTCCCCCACTCCCTCCCGTAGAACTTCATAATAAGGAAATCAAGTCAGTTGAGAAAACTGATAAATTTCCTGAGATCAAGTTTAAAGACTTGCCTCCTCCACTTGAATATGCAATTCTTGAGGAGGAAGTTCTTATCTTAATTTCTATTCAGATCTCTCTTCTTCCCTTTACCTACCCGGTGATTTCCCCTATCCTTCACTCATTCGGGAGGGAGGATATTACCTTTGACCCCGGCATTTTCCATCTAACATTGGTTTAAAGCCGGATATATCTCATCGGTGTGGACCTTTCATATACTTCAATGTGAATCTAGACATCATGAATGAAAGTCCGATTGAGATGGTCTCTTCCACTTACTTCCCCATGAACCATTGAATTCGGGGTCGAGTCAAGCTAGCGACTCGGTTAATAAAAACAGTAGTAAAACATGGGTTCTCACCCATGTCTCACCTAAGTGTGGGGGAGATGCCCACATGTTGTATATATGTAAATTCCAAAAATAAAATATAAAATAAAAATGTGTATGTATAAAATAATGGCTATTAATATTACCTTTTCACGTTCTAAGTGTTGGTTTAACAACCGGTACTTTGAATATTGAGGGCAATATTCAGTTCTAAGTGTGGGGGGGAATTCTAGCGAATTTGATCATATGTACCATCTAGTACCCCCATTTTGGCCAAAATTTTAAAATTTTTTTCTCACTTAGAACGCAATAAATGGTTATCAGTCCGCCATGTCTAACCCACATAAGGATTGGCTAATCTGAGAGCAAACGGCTCTTGGTAAAGATGTCTCAAATCCGTTTATGGCTTACAATTTGCCAAAAATTGTATGGTATTCAACTCCCCATATCTTTATAAGTGAAGAGTTGGCTAGCCCGCAAGGTTATGGCTTGTGGTAAAGGCATTGGAAAACCATATTTGGTAGTCAGCTCACCAAGATAATAACTGTATTTTATCTAAGAGTTGGCTAGTCCAGAAGCAAACGGCTTTTGGTAAAGACAAATCAAATCCGTTGACAGCTGATGGTTTGCTCAAAATCATTTGGTTATCATTGTACCAAAATATCACATACTAAAACATTGGTTACTCCAGAAGTAGTGGCTATCTGGTAAAGAGAAAAAATCCATTAAATTTTCATAAAAGATTGCTAGGGACTAGCAATAGTTTAGTGTGGGGGATTGATGAGTGTGTAAATACTCATCATTTTTGTCCCATCTAGACTGCAAAAACATTTAAAAACATGCAGATATGCTTCAAAATACAGGAAATATCATTTGATTGTGTTTTTATGTGTTGCAAGTGCAAAAGGATTGAAAACAGGTGAAAACAAACAAAGTTTGCATAATTGACAGTTTCAGTCCCTGAAGTTTCAAAAATGGCAAAACAAGTCCCCCGGTTTTCAAAAATGGAAAATTATCTTTTATGGTTCTTGTACTATTGAAACTTGGCATGAATGGCCCTTGTGATAAACTTTGGAAAATTATCACTTCAGCCCCCTAAAAATCCAAAAGTTACACTAATGGTCCTTGGGCTTAAAACTTATACAAACCAAACCGGACCCTATTACTACCCTAAAACCAAAATAATAAACCCAACACCCCTTTGCTATAACCCAAGCCCAATCCTACAAACTAAGCCCAATCCCAAAACAACCCAACCCCGATCCCTTAGCTAATACCAGAGTTTGACTTCGGTCAAACTCTTATCCCTTCTTCCTTTACCGCCAAACCAATACCACCATCTCCACCGCCTTCTCCCTGCAATACCACCCATCACCTCAACCTTTCCCTTACCACACTCTACCTAACAAACCAAAAGCAATTAATGCTTCTTCCCCATTTTCAAGATTATCAGAGATAGTGGATTTTTCCACTATCTCCTTTTTGGCGCCAAAAGTGTTTTCAATGATTGGGATTGATTCAAAGCTATCCAAGTGGTGGGATTTGCTCAGGAAGGAAAGAGGAAGCTTCTGGGAGTGCTATAAAAGGCAGTGAAGACACAGAGAGAAGGTGGTCAATGTTTTTAGGCCAATTATAGAATCATAGTTTTATGTTCATTTTACTTAATCGTCTTTATTGTCTTTCTTAATTACATTGTCATTTAAATGCTTTTATTGTTTTATTACTCATTGACAACGTGTAATAAACCTATTTACAGTACCAATTTCAATCTATCTTTACATTTCAAGTTATGCTTAATTCGTACTTAAATTTCAAATCATTTACTTATTGTTGATTGTGGTTGTTTATTGGACTTTATAGCTCACATAAGCTCCTGACATAGCTTATTTAAGCTATTAGTAACCTTAAAACAAGTTATAATCATTAAAAACAAAAAAATACAAAAAGAACTCAAGAAAATAGAAAAGAAATCAAAAAATCAGTCTACATGATGAATCAAGCATGGAGCAGGGTTAATTATGGATTGCCCTTGGTTTAGAGCTTATTGGTAAGCTTTAGGAAAGGTTTGTGGTCCTTGGTTCTCAGTTCTTGGCTTGGAAGCATTTTGTAAGCCATTTTATCATTTTTTGCATTTTACTGTAGAAGCAAGTTTATTGCTTTGATCTTTGTGTTTTTATGTTTCTGTGGTGTTGTTAAGTGATAATATTGATTAAAAAAGGTTGCTTGTTCATCAATTTCACTTGTTGCTAAAAATTGAAATTACACAGTGTAAATTGCATATTTGACAAATCTGTGTTTTATGCTTGTGTTGTTTATGTTTGATGCTCATTTGATCTTGTTTTATCATCTTATAACCATTGGAATCAGTGTTGATACTTAACTCTATCATTTGCTTTGAAAATCTCATTTCAGTCCTCATAAAGGGTTGTTTGGTTTTGCTGTGTTAACTGTGGTGAAGATTGTTTGTGGTGTTGTTCTTGTTTGATGTATGTCACAATATGATCTATTAACTCAGTTAAACAATAAAATCCAGTACTTACTTGCTAAAAAGTCAAAATAGCTTTTAACTCTTTATTATTTGTTGTCTGTTAGGATCTATAGGTCCATATTCATCATATTAGTATATAAGTTGGTAATTTAGCTTAATCTCACCTCATAATTGCTTAATATAACAGATTCAGTAAGTAAATCTAGATTAAAGTTCACATAAGTCAAATATTAGGTTTTATTAAACTGCTTCTTTGCTTTAGCAGTACCTTGCTTAGCAGCAGGCTCATAAGCTTGTTTCTTGTTCATTAGAGAGGTTTAGCTTGTGATTATTGTTGTTTTTAGAAGCCCTTCTGGCTAGCTTCCTATTTAAAGTGCTTATTGTCTCTTAACTGCTTATTTGGATTGCTTATTTATGCTTACCATGTTTATCCAAATCACTCACTACACTGAGCAATCAGTGTAGTTGAGTCAATTTCATAAGCTCCTCAAAAGCTCACCAGTGGATCCCACAGGGTGAGCTTGGACTTTTTGGAAAGCTAACCAACTGATCCGTGTGTGAGTATATATAAATAAATATAGTATCGTGCACACGTGATACCTTGGGAAATAACAAGTCAAACCTTAGGAAAAGTCAAACTTGCAAAACCCTTGAATGTGATGTGTGTGATACCGGGTAAGTGATCACCCGGGTC